>JASAMX010029574.1:0-49002 GCA_030248175.1 Microlaimidae sp. YZB2_3 | reverse complement strand
CATATCGTGCGAATAAAGTTTTTATCGCGGTACGACAATTATTTCAACCTGATAAACGGGGAAAAGGCGATCACCGGAGCGGTTTGATTCAAGATAAAAAATGTAATGTCACAAATCAAATCCTTATATCTTAAACAGACTACTTTTTTAATAGTAAACTTACTATTTACTTTGAATTTGATTTGTTATGTTTCATTAGAACAAGACATTAGACAGTTTGTTTGTGCGTTGTTGTTGTTGTTGTTGTTGGTGGTGGTGGTGGTGGTGTTGTTGTTGTTGTTGGTGGTGGTGGTGTTGTTGTTGTTGTGTGTGTGTGTTTCTGTTTGTGTGCGTGTGTGTTTGTGTGTTTGTGTGTGTGTGTTTGTGTGTGTGTTTGTGTGTGTGTGTGTTTGTTTGTGTTTGTGTGTGTTTTGTGTGTGTGTTGTGTGTGTGTGTGTCGTGTGGTGTACGTGTGTGTATGTGTGTGTGTGTCGTCGTGTACGTGTGTGTGCGTGTACGTGCGTGTACGTGTGTGTATGTGTGTGTGTGTGTGTGTGTGTGTGTGTGTGTGTGTGTGTGTGTGTGTGTGTGTGTGTGTGTGTGTGTGTGTGTGTGTGTGTGTGTGTGTGTGTGTGTGTGTGTGTGTGTGTGTGTGTGTGTGTGTGTGTGTGCGTGTGTGTGTGTGGGTGGGTGTGTGTGTATGCGCGCAACGCGCAGGTCATACCAGCAAATTTAAAATCAATCAAACTATTAACATAATTATTTTTCTTTAGTTTTTTATCTCGAAAATTTAGTATTTTATTAGATATGAAAGTGTGTTAAACGAATTTAATCCTTTTTTAGGTCTTTTTTTCTTTTTGACGTTTTCACCTGTTGAACACGGCTAGCATTTTCGAAATCTAGAATTAATTTTAGAATCCAATTAATTTTTTATTTATCTTGTGTATGCCAGCATTTTGTGACATTGAAAATTTGTATTAAACTCAGATGCCACAAGGAAGCGACATTATTTAAATACTAAATGTTGTTGGATTAATGCCAGCAGTTTATTACAAATCCATTACCAAATACTTGAAATGGTTAAAATAAAAAAATAAATATAAAAATATACCAATTTATATCTGAACTCTGAACACGTCATTTGTTGTGCAGAAAAGCATTAAAAGCATGAAAAAATAACTTTCTGTTATAATATAAATTTTTACCTATTTTCTTATTTAAAATCTTTATATAAAATAAATATTAGATGTATAGGATTTTGGCTCATCTTATGTATACAAAATGAACGGCCTCAGTTTGCTACGTTTGAAATTAAAATGAAATTCAAAGCATTTAATGTAATTCTAGCTGTATTTTTCACTTCAGGCTGCGTAATAAAATTAATTCAAAACATAATAGGTATTTCCTTCATTGTTTTTTTTTAATTTTTTATAATTATTTGGCGCGGCGGCTGTCGCGACGGCTCTGTCGCTTCTACAATGCCGTTGAGTTTAGTTCTTAATTATTATAAATCTTAATCTATAGAACCTTTTTTGGGTCTTGGATGTT
Source organism: Microlaimidae sp. YZB2_3 (assembly GCA_030248175.1). Classification (NCBI taxonomy): domain Eukaryota; kingdom Metazoa; phylum Nematoda; class Chromadorea; order Desmodorida; family Microlaimidae; species Microlaimidae sp. YZB2_3. The sequence goes on along the minus strand of JASAMX010029574.1, from coordinate 47,475 downwards.
CCCCCCCAGTTTTGCTCCCAGTTCTGCCCCCAGTTTTTTATTTACAAATATTGAAACTCAAGAAAAATAGTATAAAAGCTTCATGGCCTGAAACGTATAATTAGCAACAAAAATTGTAAATCTATTTAAGTGAAACGAAGTTATTAATGTATGCAAACGGGGTTATTTCCACTTACAATCCCTAGAGGAGATCTCTTTTAGTTGGCGTTTACTGGAAGTGGGGCGACACTCTGCATGTGTGCATGCAATCATATGCTATATAAAAGAGAACGAAATGACTGTTTCTTATTTTGAATCATTGATTGAATTTCGCACATCACGCAATAGGGGCAAAAAGTTAACACAGAGCACTACATGACATACATACATGTTGAATTTAAATTTGAGAACCTCCAAGGAGGGTCTACTCTATTGGGGGGCAGCAGCACACTCTCACAATAGTCCTCAATTTGCTCCCATCCACCCCAAACATAGGAATTTTCTGGGGTGCTGATTTTTTTTTTTTTTGGAAAGCACCGCGCTCTTACAATAGCCCCAAATTTTACTTCTAACCAACCCAAAAATATCAATGAGGGGTTTTCTGGGGTGCTGATTTTAAATATAAATAAATATAAATTTTACATTTGAAAACCTCCAAAGGGGGTCTACTCTATTGGGAGGGGGGTTAGCACCACACTCTCACAATGGCCCCTATTTTATTGCCATCCACCCCAAACATAGGGGTTTTCTGGGGTGCTGATCGATTTTAAGTATTAACTTTTGTTGTTGCTTTTATATTTGAGAACCTCAAACCGGGGGGAGTTTTACCCTATTTGGGGGGGAGGTGGCACTGCGCTCTCAGAATAGTCCCATTTTAATCCCATCCACCCCAAAACATTGAGATTTTCTGGGGTGCTGATTTAACTTCTGTTGTTGCTTTTACATTTGAGAACCTCAAAACGGGGTTGGGGTTTACCATATTTGGGGAGGGGGCACTGCGCTCTCACAAGAGCCCCATTTTTATCCCAGCCACCCCAAAAATATTATTGATGGGTTTTCTGGGGTGCTGATTTTTAATATAAACTTCGTTTGTTGATTTTACAATTGAGAACCTCAAAAGGATTCTACCTGTTTTTTTTTGTGGAGGGGGGTACCCCAATTTTACAATAGCCCCTGTTTTACCTTTAACAACCAAAAACTTAGGATTGTACGGTTTTCGTGGGTCCTAATTTTTAATATAAACTTTGTTTATTAAGAGTGCGGTGCCCCCCCCCCCAATAGAGTAGACACGCTTTTTAGGTTCTCAAATGTAAAATCAAAGAAAAGAATTATAGTTGTAATTGGGCTCAAGAAAACATCAAGATGGGTTTTTTATGATTAGTTCAGGGTAAATTAAGAGTGCAGCAAGGAGCCCCCTAAGAGGGGATTAACCCTCCTTTTTGTGGTGTTCACAAAAAATAAAATCAAAAAAGAAATTTAAAAAAAATGTTTAAAAATAAAAACAGAAAGCTATATTGGCTAATTTTTTATTTGGATGGCATAAAACAAAAGCTTACTGGATTTTACATTTAAGAACCTAAAAAGCAGGGTCTACTTTATTAGGGGTTCCAGTGAGCACCGAATGGACGCCGGTGTACACATGGAGATCTTTTACCGTCACCTATGCGAAAATAATTCATATTTTAGGCAAGAAAAATAACCTTTTTAAAAATCATTTGATTAGTATTAAAAAATATAAAAAAATACTACATATAGTTTTGTAGTTTTTTGGGTACACAATTTTAAAAAAATAAATCTTTTTAAATGGTGTTTTATCAATTTTAAAACTAGGGGCAAAACTGGGGGCAAACTGGGGGCAAAACTGGGGGGAAACATCCAACACGTCCTTTTTTCTTAAAAAAAATTACCACTTTAAAATTAGAAAACTACAATGTTAATCTTATTTCTGACAAGAATGCATAAAAGTAGAGAATGGCCGAATGTGTATTAAATAGTGGTTCTAATTATATTTGGATTATTTCACAGTATAGATTTTTTATCATGTAAAAAATTCTGCTGGGATCTGTGAAAGTTACAAATGATACAGTTTTTGGAATAATCTACATGAGGATTTTTTTACGTAATACTGAAGATTATTGTACATGTTACCGCTAATTTGCAAACAAAAAACTGCGAACGTAAAACTTTTTGATGAGGTTTTTTTACGTAATGTTGTCAAATATTCGACGTTTTTGTTGAATTCGACGTATAAGTTATTTTAAATGTTAAAACATAAAATAATTTGAATAATTTGAATTATTTGACAGTATAATGTACCGATTTTATCTATGAATTTTGCGTTTACAATATTTTAGCTTGCAAACAAAAAAACTGCGAATGCATTATTCTTAGATGATGTTTTTTTCCTCTTAATGTTGTCCATTATTCTGTTTTTGTAGCATTCGGCGTATAAATTATTCTGTATGTAAAAACGTGGCATATTTTGAATAATTTGAATTATTCGACAGTAGCAGAAAAATTTCATTTAGGAATTTTGCGCTTACAAATCATGGGTGGCGCGGGAGCGCCACGGGGCGATTTAGCTCCATAGCGCCGCGCCAACCATAATTAGAAAACGTGGGTAAATTTTGTAATTCATGTTCATCTCCTTCTTCTTCTTCTTTTTATTATTATTATTCTAACGCTCAATTCTTAAAATCAATATTCGTTACTGATTGATCAAAAATAAACATGGGCTCTTTGGAAAGAAGAAAGAAATACGCAACTTTCTTAGAAGCAACTTTTTTCATTTAGGTCCTTGTTATCGATTTATTGATCAAAATAATAAATTGAAAAAATAGACAAATAAAAACTCCAAACCGCACAATAACAGCCTTTTGGCAACAATAAGGGTTGTACAGAGCAGACAACGAACAGTCATAGAAACCGCACAAAAAAGCAGACCGCTTTTAATTGGTGGCAGAAATCGAACCAGTTCCCAGCGCCATCTGCTTGAACCGCGCGGAAAACGGCAAAAACAACAAAGTACTTTTTTTAATTCTTACATTACTGATGACAAAATTAATTCAACGTTTTATTAAAAAATTAATAATGTGTCAGTGGCGCGGTTAGTGTCAGTGGCGCGACGGTTTAGTCCCACGGCACCCACAGGATCACAGCACACTATAATTAGAAAACGTTGGGAAAATTTTTAGTAATTTATGTTCATCTTCTTCTATTTATTATTATAATTCTAACGCTCATTATCTTAAAATCAATATTCTTAATCGTTCACGTGGCAATTTAACCCTGCGGTATCGCACCAACTATAATCAGATAAAATCTGGATAAAATTTTTTCTTCTAATTTTTTACAACTATAACTAGAGCACCTGGTAAATTTTGTAATTCATGTTTATCATCTTTTTTTTCTTATTATTATTTATATTTCAAAAAATATAATTCCAATCATCGGTGGTGCGGGGGTGCCACACTGCAATCTAACCCACGGCACTGCACCAACTATACTTAGAGAACGTGAATAAATTTTGTAATTCATGTTCATCATTTTCTTATTATTATTATTTTTACTTTAAAAATTATAATTGCAATCATTGGCGCACGGCATTGCGCCAACTATATTTAGAAAACGTAGGTAAACTTTGTTTGGAGCGCCACTGCACCGCACTAACTATAATTAAACAACGTGGATAAATTTTGTAATTTAAATTCTTCTTCTTATTATTATTGTTTTTTATATAAAAAAGTATATCTCAGCAACGGAATGATTATAAACATATGTCATTGCACAGCTAAAATTATAGTTTATTAGGCTATTTTTTAGTTTAATTTTAAAAAAAGTGGTAGACTAGCCTTGAAAATGCTCTAAGAATAGAGCAGAAAACAGGGGCGATTTTCCCGGGCGTATGTTTAGACAGAAAAGATGTGGACTAGTCTGAGATGGACATTATGTGGACTATGGGAAATTTGCATTTGGTTTAGCCAGCTGCTCACTAATTAAAAATTTCTACCATATTATAATGATTTGTTTATACATTCATCTAATCACACAGCACTATTGCATTTTTTTTAGTTTGATGAAATGTCAATTGAAAAAATCATACTCACAGCAATCTTTGACAAGCGCGAAATCGCCACTTTTTCAAATTTATAGTTGTTTCTTACACATACAAATATAACCTTCTAATTGTGTGTGTTCTTATTCTTATACCCTAGGGTTAATTCTTATACCCTAGGGAAAGTCGTAAGGGGGTTGAAATTTTGAAACAACTTACATCTTTATACTGGACAACGCGTTTTTACCAAAGGATTTTGAAAGGGACCCTATGGATTTTGAAACTTCAAAAGCTTTTTGTCTAGGAATTGGCTTAAACTTATTGGTAAGAGTAATTAGTCAATGTAAAACCAGACTATTATGTTTTTTGGAAAAAAGAACATGGACATCTTTATACTGGACAAAGTTTTTTCACTAAGAAAAAAATGACCTTGCTCCCCAACCACAAAAACGATTGGGCTAAATGAGATATCATTGCAATATCTACAATCCGGGGAATGTCATAAAGAGGTTGAAATTTAGAAAAATTTTGCATGGAAATCATGGAAATCGGAAAGGATCATGCTTGCTAACTACTAAACAAAATGAGTTAAATAAGATAGCATTGCAATAAATTTTTAAATTGTTATATACCGTGCGAATAAACTATTTAATTTCATTTCATGGCAAAGCTTACAATTCAGGAAATTATCATAAAAGGATTGAATTTCGAAAAATTGGCAAATTAATCTGAGAAATACAGATATAATTATTTGTCAGCCGTATGGCTAACACTTGTTGCAATAAAAACCCAAAAAATTTTTTGTTTGTATTTCAGTCAAAAACACAGTGGTGCTTTCTATTCATCTGATAGTTAATTTTGAATTACAGAACACAAATATAAATGCATAAAATATAATTTGGAAACCATGTGTTGTTCATTAAAATAGAAACAAAATGAAAATTTGGCATATGTAAACTCTTATTTATATTGCACAATTTAACGATATTTAAAACCTAAAGATTAATAACGAAGTAGCTTTTACAGTAGGGTAACTGACTTAAATACGGCCAGTATTAATTTAGGCCACCGGTTGGTTGTTATTTTTGCCATGCGCAAGTTATAAAATAAATTGCGTATCGCTAGATATATCGTCATGTCATCCATATAGTCATACACAGTTTATTTCATAACTATTCCCACGGCAAAAATAACAGACGGTGGAAGAAATTAAAGTTGAATGAATTTTAATTAGTACCCTAATTGTTCTTTTTTATAAAAAAATCTTACGGATTTTTATAAAATTTTTCATAGGTGCGAACTTAAAAAACGGGTGCCTAATTTTTTAAATTTTTTTGTTGTTTTATTTATTTTTGTACCGAAAGTCTCTAGTAAAATTAACATAATAATGTACTGATTTTTTAAATGAAGAGATTTTTTATAATGGCTTATAATACATGGATTGAAATAAATTTTCGCAACTCGCGGTTTTTTGTTGTAATTGTTTTCGTAATGCTTATGATTATTGATAATTTTCCAATTAAGTATTGAAAAGAGATTTATAAAATTATAAATTGCACTTTTGGAATTATTTTTTGCTAAATTTGTTTAAAGAATTTAAACAAACATCATAAAGCTGTTTTAACAAAAAATATATTTTTGTTAAAATTAATACTTCAAATATGACATACAAAATTTAAATTTAAATTTAAAAAATAACAATCAATAATACACTCTTCCAAAAACCTCACCATTTCAAAAATCAGGGCATTGCTATGTTAATTTTAGCCCCCAGTTTCGAAAAAAATTAAAAGGCACCCCAAAAATTTAAGTTTTAGGATATTTTTTTTAAAAATTTTTTTTTCATAAAAAATAATAAATCCTGTAAAAACTTTTTGCAATAAATAATCAAGTCAAATCAGGTTAAGTCAAGTCAGCGTGTTTTAGTCAAGTCAAGTGTGTATTTTCAGTTACCAAACAACAAAAGAAAAAAATTCATATCACGCATAATTTTATCATATTGTGCGAACCGATCGAGATCGCGAAACAAACATGGAAAAGTTGTTTTCTGGAAAACGATGCACAGGCTTAAATTGATAAGGACTATTATGAGCCGTTTAAAAAGCGGTTTTTAATTCTGTTAACGAATAAGCAGGAACTTATTTTTCAGAAAAAAGTGTTTCATTTGGAAACAACTCGGTGGCTAAAACAGAACTTACGGGGGATTATTCTACACTTTTGCATTTTTAATTTTAATAAGTGGTCTCTACTAGTGTCGATTGCAATAGTAAAAAGTTATTGGGGTAACTATTGGTTTTCGCGTGAATAATTGTATAACGGTCTGAAAGACCTATATAATATTACGTCTGTCATTAAGCTTCTGTAGTTTCAAAAATTTCAATCTGTTGTCATAGTTTGTAAAACAAAGATTATATTTTTAAACAGCCTTCGTCTAAAATTTTACTGAAAACGATCAATTAAGTTAATATTCTGCTTTAAATAAAAACCACCAACTTATGCAATATTGATGAAATTTTAAAAACCAAACTATCGTTTTATTAGCATTTTACTAAAAATAATGGTAATATTAGAATATTTTATTTAATGAATTTTTATGTGTTTTTATTTGATTTTATTTTTATGTGTTTTAATTTGATTTTTTATCAGGTATAAAACCTAATGAAAACAGCACTATTGTGTTTCTCATTAAAATACATACAAAATAATATCTACGCGCTTGAAAAACGCATGCTTAAATTTTAGAGGTCTTTTTAATTTTTGTTTCGAGACTTAAAAGTAAGATTAGCATATTAATGCAATAATTTTCATTAAAAATGTTGGTAAAAGCAAAGGAATTTTTACTGACATATAAAATGTACAAAGATAACTTTTTACGCACTGCAGGAGCTAAAAATTGACAAAATTTAAGCTAAAAATTTCACCAAAGTTGTCATCTTTAGATCCTAAAGGTAAAATCTAAAGGCTCCAAATCTAATCTAATGATTTAAAATTTAGCACGATATAATGTATCAACCCGACTATTATTTGCTCAAATGACGTGAAACATGAAATTTCTCGCGATAAAATTAAATTTTGCTGTTTAGAACTTTTTGCTGCGCATAATTAAATTATTATTTTTCCGAAACAATATAGCACGACTTTTATTGCGCAAGACAGTTTATCTTACACACTTATGAAATTGAGTGGGTATTTATCAAGAATGCATATTCTTGTATTTACTATGTTTAGAAACTGATTGAAAAACGTAAACAAATAAGTCAACAATAATTTCTTGTTTGTTTTATAGGGCTTTGGTTTTAAAATCATGTGTAAGTGTATGATAGCAATCACTTAAAGCATAGGGCAAATTACATTGCATAATAAAAGTACTAAAATGGACAATAGTCTTGAGTCTAGTCTAAGTGCGTTTAATCTTAGTTTTATAAAACTATGAACAATCTGAGTATAAAGTGACGAATTTAACGCAATTCTGACAATGGACAATATTTCGACAAATTATCTTGGTTCCGCTTTACCCAAACAATCGCGAAAAGGAATTTTGAAGGATTTTTCGGACTATACATCGGCGCATGGACTGGCCAGTATCAACAGAGAAAATAATTCTTTCGCCAAACTACTGTGGCTGTTATTCTTGCTTGCTGCGTGGTGTACCATGCTATATCAGGTATAATTGTATGTATTTTTTTAATTTGTTTGAAATATATAAACGAAAAGTAGATTTAATAATAAATACTGTAGAAAAATTAGTACATATGTTGTTAATATTTCTAGTGCTGGGTTGCAATTGATGAATATTTTGACTACAAAACTTCAGTGTCAATTCAAATAACTCATTTGCCCTCTCTTGATTTCCCAGCAGTTACTGTATGTAATTTAAATCCGATTTTATTTTCCAAGGTATGTTAATTTTTTTGTTAAAGTTTAAAGTTAACAAAGCAAATAAAAATGATTCTAATTTATTTATATCCATAAGAAATTAGAAGGTACTAAAAAACTTTGAGACAAGTAATTAAATGCTGGATCTTTTTAAACTTTCAGAACAAAAATTTCCAATTTATGCTTCAAAAATAAAAAAAGGTTTGATAGGCTAATAAGTGACAGTCGTTTTTTGTGTATGCTTGTTTATATACCGTTGTGTTTATATCATCTTATTAAAAAATTTTAATTTAGTAAGTTTTTTTTTATTTTTCAAGCACATTTTAGAATATTTCTGTGTTTAATATGTTTTAAATCTCTATAATAATAATGTTGACTGGCGACAGAAATTGAATGCAGTTGTATGCTAAATCTAAAAACTTAAATGTAAAATAACAAGAAAAATAATTTAGGTGGAACAAATGGAATCGTTTTCAAAAATATTTGGAAAAGATGCCGATCCCTTTGCTAATAACCAAAAATCTTGGAGTGATTCATTACAAGAAGGAAGTAAAAAATCAATGGTGGAACTAACTACAGAAGATCAACTCTTGGCATCATTTTACTCAAAAATATTTAACGAAGACGTAAGAAATAATCTAATCAAAAGTAAATGGAACTCTAAAAAACGACAGTATAAAAGCGACTACAATATAAAATCACAACCTAATGTGACATGTGTCCCTTCCGGGAAAACTCAAAGTACAATTGTTAATAAAAGGCGATTATCTTTCTCATTTCCTTGTCCGACCTATGGTGTAATTAATAGCACGCCAGTTTGGAAGTTACAGGCTCAATTCCTGTAGAGGCCAAATTTTTCAATAAATTTTTTAGCGCCCTGTTATTTTCGCTTCTACATTGGATCGTCACATATAGCTTGTGACGACCCATAACTGGAGGCGAGATAAGATGACAATTTTTTTGAAGACAAGAAGAAATACCCGTAACAGGATTTGAACCCCGGTCTCTTTTCATTGATTTCCACGCCCATTCTTCTCAGTCTGGTGCGCTACCACTTCACCATACGGGCTGGTTGTGATTTACTTTACGGCGCCTTTTATAGTCGCCAGTAGTTGAAGTCCTTTTTTTTGGAAGTCCACAACACACTAAAAATGAACTATTATCTTCAACAAATGTACTTATTTTAGAAATTAGTTCACTCTTTCTGAATACTATGGTGTCTCAGACACGATTTATGGTAGATGAAGCCGAGAGAACTTGAAGCTGAAATTTTGAGCTAAAAATAGGAAGCTTGGAGTCGTAAGTAGGGAACTTGGAACTGTAAGTCAGAAACTTAGGGCCGAAAGTAAAAATTCCTAAAACAAAACCTAAATCTAAGCCCAAACCAAGTTTTTTCTTAAAGGTTCTAAGCTCCCAGTGCTTGCTTGCTTCAAGTTTCCAAAAAAATTTTTTAGCTCCAAATTTCTTGTTTGTGGCTCTAAAATCCCATACCATCAGAAGCGTTTTAAAGGCGCATTTTTGCCTGCAATCATAAAGGGTTGATTTTTCTAGATTTGTGCAAGTAAAATGCCAAGTTTTCACAAAGAAACTATAACAGTGAGCAATTATGGCACGTTGTTCTTTTAAATGATTAAAAATGTTTATTGTACACGTTATTATTATAGCAAATAAGTACAATATTTAAAATAAAATATCTACAAAAATGAAATTACGATATCAATAGATATTAGTAACAAAAATATTAAAAAAAATGATGAGAAACGTTAGTAGGTTAGTTGGGATAAATTGTTGCTAAGGTTGTTTGAAATTTCAAAAACCTAATATTACAGCTGAGTACACAGGGTTGCCCACCATAAAGTTGTCCGTAGTAATTGTTTTTAAAATTCATCCCTTGTATGACATTCCCAGGATTATAAGCTTTGCAATGATACCTCACTTACCGAATCCGTTTTGTGGCTAGAGAGGAAAATATGTCTCCTCTTCAGTGAAAGTGCGTAGTTAAGTATGAAAATCTTAATAAAAATAGGTTTCCATAAAAATATGATATTCTGGCTTTCTATTTACAAATAATTCTTAGCAGTAAGCCTAAGCCAATTCAAAAGCAAAAATTTTATAACTTCTGAAATCTATGGGTTTCTTTTTCGGTGATTTGCGTTGTCCAGCATAAAGATGTCTATGTTAATTTGTTTTTTTTTTCAATATCAACCCCCTTACGATATCTTTTCAAAAGAGCATTATATTCTGGCTCTCCATTGATTAATAACTCTTGCCAATAAGTTTAAACTAATTCACAAACAATTTTTTTAACTTCCAAAATTATAGGGTCCCTGTTATGAAAATGAGTTGTCCAGCATAAAGATGTGGTCATGATAGGTTTTTTTTAAATTTCGTCTTCTTTACGACATTCCTGTAACTATAAGCTTTCCAGTAGTATCACACTTAGCCCAATTATTTTTGTGGTTGCGGAGGAGGGTCTATCTTTCTTCAATGATAAAAAATTTTAATATAAATACGTCGATGATCTTTTTAAAAAGCTATTATATTCTGGTACTACATTAACTAATAACTCTTACTAATAAGTTTTACTCAATTCAGAGACAACAATTTTTTTTAGTTCCAAACTCTATAGGTTTTCCTCTGGTTGAAACGCGCTGTCCAGCATAAAAATATCCATGTTATAAAATACTCCTCGGGCTATAAGCTTTCCAATGATACCTGATTTAACTTAATTAGTTGGGGGGTTGGGAAGAAGTTAGAGAACACACAGACAGACAGACACACAGCAGACATTACGTCTATGATTTCATATATTATTATATATTAATATATTAATATACAATAGTTGATAATAAGAGCAATCAGTTTTAGAAGATTTATAGTGTCAGAGAGTAAATTATGTAAGTTACTAAACTTTCAAAAAATAATTAAAAATGTTATTACATCAAGTCTCTATCTATAGGTCATTAAAACTTAAAAGCTTCAATTTTTACTAATTTTGTTAATTGGTTACTGAGAAAAAACTCGAAGTAACAGACATAATGACAGTCAAACTTACAAACAGTAAGGTCTGGTTGATACTTTGTTTAAAGTGTTCAAAAGGCAGTCAAAAAGACAATTCAAAAGACAGTCCAAAGAATAATCCAAAAGACCGTCGAAAAGACAATTCAAAAGACCGTCCAAACACAAAAGTTTAAAGAAAATACTAGTAGCAAATAGGATGTTATAATAAGTCCAGCAGACAAAGCCCAAAGGGAATTTTTTAACCTGTTCATATTTTGTCTAAGATGTCCAAAGGACAATTTTGGACAAGCCAAATTTGTCATTTGGACAATCAAAAAATGTCCTTTGGACAATTAAAAATGTCTATTGGCTTAACTTGCGTTTTAGACAGTTTTTAACATTTTGGATTTTCTTTTAGGCAGTATATAAAAAAAATTTCATACTTCGCCCAACGTACACCCCTCCTTAATAGCCTAAAAGAAATCTTTAGATTGTCCAAAAAACAACTTGGTTTGTACAAAAGTCTTTGGATCATTGGACATGTCCTTTGGGTACTTTGGACGAATTATACACACGTTTAAAAATTTCCTTTGGCCTTTGTCCTTTGAACTTTTTTCTTAGATTTTGTTTTTGTTCTTAGAACACTTTCGACAAAGCATAAACCAGCCTAAATTCAAAATTTTAAGCTAAACCAAAAATTAATTAATTAATTAATTAAATTATCTTTATTAAGAAACAAACAAACAGACAAGATTAAATCTAAATTAGATTAATTACCTTTTTCTTATTTAGTCGTTATTGTTTTTGACTGTTATTATTATTGGCAGGTTAATATCAATGAAAACGGTCATGAGCTCGAAGACATGCTTCTTGAATGCAAATTTCAAGGAATTCAGTGTTATCCGGGGAATTTCACCAGATGGGATCATGCCAAGTACGGGAACTGTTACACCTTTATGGCACCCAAGGGTCGATCTTCTTACGTGGGCCCCACCTATGGACTGTCGCTGACACTTTACACACAAACGAACGAGTATATACCGATATTATCATCAAGTGCGGGATTTCGTGTAAGGAACAATATTAATGAAAACTGACATTAATTAATTTACTAATAAAAATTAGATTTGTAAGAATCGTTAATTATCTGACATTAACTTATAAATTTTTAACCCTGCTGCAACTAAAATAAGTTGGCTTAAAAACATTTTTAAGTCCTTTTTAGTCTGCTTAAAACATAATTATTTTCCAAGCTTTTTAAGTATTGCGACTTTTTTTTATAATTTTTCGTTATATGATTTCTCTGGTTATATTAAGAATTTCTACATAGAATTAAATGTTATTTCAATATTTGTGGTCGTTTAGGCCTTGGAGTAATTTTTATATAATTTAATTTCCCTCGTTATAATCTTTCTATTCACATAAAATTAATATGTAATATTGCTTGTCCATATCTTTCTTATTGTTTTGTCATTTTGTCATAGGTTTCCAATCGATAAAAAAGTATAATATCATATCGTTCAGGTGGTGATTCACGCTCCGGAGTATCGACCGTTCCCGGAAGATGAAGGTTTCTCCATTTCGCCGGGTTTCGAGACCAGCGTCGCCATGCGCGCCCTTACCATTCAGCGGGAACCCCTACCTTACGACGACACAAACTGTGGCACCAGCATCGAAGATCTCTCTCAATACCAATACGATCACTATTTGATCGAGTAAGAAACGCCACTTTTCTTATAATTTGGAGGATCAATAAGATGTAATAATAAATAAATAAATTTGAACTATACTGTTCGCAGTAAATTACGTATTGTAGTCAGAGTCAGACACAATGGTCAAAAGCCTTACATTTGAACGGAATTTGTTTCATGTTAAAGATTTTTACGGAGTTACAAAGCTTATAGAATCACTTTCAGCCAATAAGCGCTTGAGAAAAAATTGATCTTTAATCAACGTTTATAGTTTACCTTAATTAAAAATCTCAAAGACTAAAAAACACAATCAAACACCTTTGGATAACTAATAATTTAATTTTTGGTTTTTGTGCTTTGGACACTATAGATGGACAAATTACAAGCTCGGCCTTATGTGAAAATCACGCATTGTTTTAGATGGATGGAAATTCTGAACGCACGAGCAAAATCTTCTGTCAACTATACAAACGATGCCTGTCACAAGGCGTGTTACCAAAAAGAGCTTTTGGTATGTTTTATATACATAAAAGATCTTTTTTTATTAATATGAATCCTCAAAAACTAGTGAAAACTATTATTATACATAAAATAACTTTATATGTATTTAAAGGCGGTTGTGACTTAAAAAGGCACTCCTCGTTTAAGTATGAATTTCGGTTGGTAAGTATAAGAGGCGAGTACAACATCTGGATTCGCAAAATTTTCAAACAAGCTAATAGGAATTTACCCTTACTTAATAAATTTCCAAACAATTTATCAGTTACATTTTTTATTTAGAAATATCGTAGTATTACTCAATATATAAAAAAATGAAAATCCTAAAAAATTCAATTTAAATTTATATCGGTTAATCACATCTGTCTGCTCGAATTAAACTATTTTAGTCAAAATACGTTGCTTTATTTAAAATTATGGTGTTCTTTTTTATTTCACTTCGTTTTATTCTAGTTTGAATTTGAGTTTCAAGTTTTTGCTTAGTATTCACGTTTTAGCCTTATATGCAGCGTTAAAGCTAAGTTTTAAAGTATACTTTACGAGTTTTTAATAAAACGGCATTCAAAATATGGCATTCTTTGAGCACCATAAGTCAGCTCTAAACGCAATTGTTTAAGGCCTTTCGGGATGCGGGGTGCGGAGTGCGGGGTGAAAGTCCCCAGCCAAATACTGAATTTAACCTAAAAAGATCCGGTAGTGAACCCTTAATTTTCTAAGGCCGCCAGCTGAAACGTTGATCAGCAACTTATGTTGTTAATGTATCGCCGGGTTCATTACTCTAATCTAAGAATTCAGCTCTAAAGGCATTCGCACACTGGCATTATTTGTTATGCACAAAAAATGACCATTTTATGCGTAAATTATACCAAGAAAATGACCCAAAGCGTTTTTATTTTTTTTTCTATTTGTTCTACAATTAACCAAGTAAATATTGTACAACAAATAAATCGTTGTTAAATAAATTCATTGTTCTAAACGTAATCCTATAGTAAGACCGTGCGCGGCTTAAAAAGGAACGTCCGCATTTGTCCAATAACGCTTCCGCACCGGCATTCTTTCAGCCATATTTGTGCCTGCATTTTAAAGCCCTGTTGTGCAGCTGCTCCTGTCACAATCATTCCCACAGAGCAAAATATATATAACGTGATCAGGAATACTATCAGGAATTTCGGGGGTCCTTAAATTCTGACGTGAAATTATATTTTATTGTACTTTAAAAACTTTAAATTTTTTCTAATATATTATAGGGTAACTGACTTAATTTCGGCCACGCCTTAATTTCGGCCACCAATTTAGGGTGTTAGAAAATCGGCTTATTTTTAAAACACAAAAGAACTAGCACAAAAGTAACTGGATGAATGTTGAATAAAGTGGTTTTGCAAAAACTTTTTATTTGTGTTATGCTGTAGGGTAGTGTATTTAATTTCGGCACTTTTCCGAATTGTGCATTTTTGATTTTGGACTATATCTTTGGTAATCCTGAACGGAATACGACGTTTGATAGCTCAAATAAGAGCTAATTATATGTAGATCACAGTCCTGAGCTTTTTATTTGTTATGTTGTGATATTTTCATGTGAAATTGTGTGATTTATAAAAAATAAAATTGTTACTCGCTTTTAGAACATGGGCATTTCATGATTACGCAATAAATTGGTTTAAAAATTAAACTGTCCTGGTAAAATTTAGTTTATTTTCAGAATTTTTAGTCCCCGTGGTTCTAAGTTGCGTCTGTGGTGAGCAATCGTTATAAAATAAAATCGTGTAATTTCGGCACACATATTGCTGTAGGTAAAAACGGGTTGAATTAAGTGGTCGGGTGTTAAATTGTAGTTATAAATAGCTAAAAAACAACGTGGAAATGTGTAGGGGTCATAGCACTGCACTTAAACTCGATTAACAGGGTCTTTTTAAAAAGTGCCGAAATTAAATGCACTTTTTTCCCAAATTTTGCTCATTTTGATATCATTTGGCATTGTAGCTGTAACTTTTTGCTAGTTACACGTTGAATAACAAGTAGAAGCTTAAATTAAAGAAAACTGTCTGGAGATAATGATAGGTCTTTAAATTTTTTAAAATGATGATTTTTTGACTGAAAAACAATCGATTGTTTGTAAAGTGCCGAAATTAAATGCATACATTTAATTTCCGTTTTTTTCCGTTTTTTTAAAAACTGATTTAATTAAGTAAAAAAACAACTTTCGTACAGTGAAACTTTTATGACGCAACGCAATATCGTAAAAGCTTCAAAATAAGCTATCAAACATAAAAATCGGGCCATAAAGTGAAAGTTACATTGGAAAAACGAAAAAGTACCGAAATTTAATGCACTACCCTATTATCAACATTTTCATACAAAAAGTGATTTTTTGTGATTTTCTGGATTTTTGCTTTGTGTTTAAACTGCATCAAATTTAGAACGAAGCACTTTATAACTTTAAAATATCTTCTATTTAAAGCTCAAAACTAAATTTTCATGTTTTGATATTTTCTTTAAAATCACTTTGTATTGCGTTTAACTAACTGCGCATTTTAAGATTCCGTTAATTTCGGCCACCTTAAAATTTACGTGAAAAAACCTGTTTAACACGATTTGCATAATCATATGTACGGGTGGGGTTACATAACACATAATTTACCATGTTGTATTAAATTATGAACATACCGAAAGGAATTTCCTAAAAATAATATTAAAACACAATAAATAAGTTAGGTTATTTTCTTGGCGGAGGGATGCAGTCATATACTGAATATAGTAAAAATCAATGTCAATGGAGTTTCCCCTAACAAGTACCCAACCCACCAGTTACCACGATATAGAGTAGCAATATTTTAAAAACTGTGAAAGTAAATTAAAACACGGTAAAAATGTCAGGTTATTTCCTTTGGCGGAGGGATGCATTCATAAGAATTACGTAGTAAACATCCGTGCGGGCTGGAGTAATCCAACTTTCAATGTATTAGGTTTGATCATTTAAGAAACCGGTAGATGAATTTCTCAAAGATTTTTGAAATGCAGTAAAAAAACTCAGATAGAAGTTAAAAAGGTTATTTTCTTGACGGAGGAATACAGTCAGATAGGAAACATCAAAGATAAGCAAAGGTTGGTAGAGAAATATGCCACTCCTTAACTTTTTTAACGTCTTGTTTGTTCTTAAAGTTGATAATTTTGCTTTATGTAGTTGTTTTTTTGTGTTTTAGGCTTTTGTTTTTGTTTTTTAAAATCTAAAAGGTGGCCGAAATTAAGGCGGATTTTGTGTTTTTGTAATTTTTAGGTTAAAAATATAAAAAAAACTTAATAGAGTGGAATAAAATTTTTACCAGGCTTTCTTTAAGGTTGACTGACTGTAACAAAAGCCATTTGATGTTGAAATATTTTTTCACACCAAAAAAATTCAACAAAAAACACGTGTTATTAAAACTTAGGTTTTTACATAATTATTTAAAGTCTTTCTAATAGCTATAAAAGTTTTCAAACCGGAAAAAATTAAGTTATATGTACCAAGAACAATACCTAAGAATAAAAAAAACTTTTTAAAATATGTATCGTTCGTTTTAGCAATAGTTATAGCCAGTTTTTTGTAGGGTGGCCGAAGTTAAAGGCACACGTCTTAACTTCGGCCACTATAAAAACAAAGTTTAAAGCTCCACTAATTTTTAAGTGTAACAGAAATTTTTTAATTTTGCACTGAAATAACAAAAATAGCTGTCGTTTGATTTTTAGACCGAATCCTGGCTCAATTAGAAGTGCCAGGAAAAACTTATCCAAAAAAATAAAAAAGGTGGCCGAAACCAAGTCAGTTACCCTAAGTATAATATATTTTGGTCGATTTACTATTAAACCGCGTTGATAATTTGATAACTAACAAGTTTAGGGTAGTTCATTATAGAAAATAATGTTTTTTGTTTTTACAATTTTAGAATACTTGTGGTTGTATTGATGCCGGCTCGATCACTGTGACAACCTTTAATGCTATAATAAAAGCGCAAAATCAGACCGATTTCTCTATGCCGAGAGCTTGCAACTTCAGTAACAGCTCCATTTTGTCTTGTGCCAGACAAGTGATAAACATTTATTTTACACTTATATATTATAATATTTTTATGCACAAATTACATTTTTTAGAATTAAAAAATCACAAAACAACCCATCCATAACATATTTTCTAACTTACCGTGCTATTCACAAAACTTTTGGATCCGGTCCACTTCGGACTGGGTCCGTTTTGTTCATCAGAAAAGTGAACTGGGTCCGTTTTTATTATTATACCCTGTTTTTGAACTATTTTTGAACTTTTAATTTCGGATTTTCACATTGAAAATTCGAAATTATGAGTAAATTTCGAATTTTCAAATAATCCGAAAATCCAAAATTAAAAGCCTTAAATAAACCAAAAACAGGGTATAACAAAAACGGACCCAACCCGCTTTTTAGATGATTAAAACGGACCCAGTTCCCTTTTCTCATGATCAAAAGGGACGCAGTCCGAAGTGGATCGGGTCAAAAAGCTTTATGAATAGCACAGTACATTTAAATTATTTACTTTTGACTGAAATCCTGCTGAAACAATGTAGTATTTTTAGGAAAAAAAACGTGTACCACCTATTGTCATTCAAAAAGTTAAAAATAGCCCATTGCTCTGTTTTTTTGTCAAAAATGGCTTTATTTGCATTTGTAATTTTAGACGTTGCAGCAAAAATAACAAATACATATGGTTTTATTTATTTCTCAGACATATTGATTAACTAATTAGAGCACGCCCTAATTAAAGCGTGCCTTAGTTAGAACATATAAATGTTCTAATTAGATCTTTATTTTTTTTGAAATAATGATCCCACTTAGGGCCCTAGTTAGAACGCTCCTAAATTAGGACCTCAAAAACTCACTTTATAAATCACTTCACTTAAAATCATTTTATAAATTATTGACTTTGTAATAAATAAATTAATAAATAAAAGCTTCTTTTGATGTTTTTATTCACAAGACTCGTGATTTTTTTTATTACAATTCAAATTTTCTTTTTTTTTTAACGAAAATCAATAATGGGGCAGGTTTTTTATTGGAAATCTTTTTTTTTTCAAAATCGAAATCGACTATAAGGCAGGCAGTTTGTCTATGCAACATATAAAGTCGCATATTCTGTTTTGATTTTTATTTCTATTTGATTAAAGTAATACGTAGCTACAAAGGACAAACTTAATAATGACAGTTTAAAAAAGTTCTATATTAACGTTTAGCTTAGTCTTTTGGCTATTAGTAACAATTAAAACATATCATTGCCTATTTATGATATTATGACACAGTTTATTGTGACCTGTTCTCGTTCTCTATCTATAGCTAAGAAAATGTCCATAGATGTTCAAAAAAGATATCCAAAGGACAAAATCTCCCCAATTCGCATACCGCTACAGTACTTAACTGCCTTTTTATTAAGTATCACAATACTAAAATCTAGCTAATTTAGTTGACGCAAACGTTAAGTTCGGGTGGTTTGTGTGACACAAACTGCATGCAATCCTGCAACGAACTGGATTACACTGTGCGAATCAGCAGCAACTTGTGGCCGTTGGAAAGCTTCTTTCAGCTTATGATCGGGACGTGGAAACAGAGAATTCCGGAAATAGCCCAGTACACCGACGCCGGGGAGCTAAGAACCAGCGTGGCGAAATATAACGTAATTAATAAACAACAGTAAACCAGCATAGCAAAACATTTTGTCCTGTAGACCGACATGTTTTAATAATTTTTAGTCATTCACAGTATAAATTACTTTTTATCTGTTAAATATTTATGTATTTTTTAAAAAGTTTTTCTATTTTAGATGTATTTTGAAGATCTTAATTTTGAAGCAATTAGCGAATCGCCAGCCATGACAGTTTGGTCTCTGTTGTCCACTGTCGGTGGAACCCTCGGGTTGTACGGTGGCCTTTCTTTCCTCACCCTCATCGAGTTTCTTGAACTCTTCGCCAAATTTACATTCCCGAAAAAGCAAGACAAAGTTCACAAAAAAGAAGGTGAAATATAAGTGAAATAGCATGATTAAACCTGAATCTATTTTAAACGCAATAAGTTTTTTTATTTAAAAATAAAAATAATTAAATTTTATGTTTTTTAACCCTTTCGTACTTTAGAAACTGACTGTAGGAAAACTCAAGAT
This sequence comes from Microlaimidae sp. YZB2_3, assembly GCA_030248175.1. Lineage (NCBI taxonomy): Eukaryota > Metazoa > Nematoda > Chromadorea > Desmodorida > Microlaimidae > Microlaimidae sp. YZB2_3. The sequence continues at coordinate 28,220 of JASAMX010029574.1, read as the reverse complement.
TTGACCAGTCAAATTAGTTAATAATAGGCGTATTTGGATGAAACTTTAAAAAACCAGTATATGTTGGTAGTCAAAAGCTTGAACTTAATAATTCAATCCAGTTTCTAGCCAGTTTTTTTTAAATTTCTAATTAAAAACAATATTTTAAGTTTAAAAAAAACTTAATTTTTATTTACAAAAATGGGATACAATTCACCTTTTTTTGCAATTGTGAGAAATACGGGTACAAAAATTGAACTCTTGGTGGAAGTGCCTTAATACTACCCATATGGACTCTCAAGTTTCAAAATATTTATTCTTTGTTTTTTATTCAGTGCATCTATTTTATTTAATATATAACAATCTAGATAAAAATTGATTCTATTGACTTGATATACTGCTTTTTTAATTTTTGTTTGTGAAACAATTAAAAATAAAATAGATTATTTACTAAACCCCACTTTTTAAAGTAAAACAATGTGTTTAAAAAATGTCTGCACTGTAAAATTTTTTAGTGTAATTAATAAACAATGATATCAACATAAACAAAACCCAAGTAAATGTAGCTACATAAAATGTTTTTGTGCACAATGATAATATTTTTGTCAATAAGATTTTTCGTTCAACGGGTCATATTCACACTTAAGGTTTATTTAGCATCAGCATTTTTTTGTAAAAACAAAACTGGTTAAAATGGCATAGCTTTAAACAAAAACTGATTAAAATGTAAAAAAATAGTTTAAAGATTAGTGATGAGGAATTCAAAATTAAAATCAATTTAAGGAAGAGCATGGAGTGCCCGATCTTTCTATTAAATGGTTAACGATTGCTAAAAAATTTTCTACAACATTTGCAAAAACATAAATTTAAAAAAAATGTTTTTGAAACAAAAATAAATTTTGTAATAATTGTAATAAAATGTAGCATCTGTAAGCACTGCCGAAGAATATTAAAAGTTTGTTTATTTTTGCAATTAAAACATATTATTACACAGTTTAAATATTTATGTTAATAAATTACTAGTTTTAATTGAATTGTGGATTATTAGTTTTACGTTAAGTGCATTTGTTTCGTAATGGCCGTTTGTGATAATTTTTTGATTCCTTTTTGAAACTAGTCGGTCAGCTGAAGCCACAACAAAAATCTGACGTACTAAAATTTTGGTTGAAACAATATACAGAATAATATAATACCATTTACAATGAATGAATTTAGTTTTCGGTTACTTAGTCTTCTCCGAGTGTGTAACCTTTCGCATCCTAATATACAAAAATTGTGGATATCAGTTGATTTATATCTACCGTAAAACTTTTTTGTTGTTGTATTCCAATCCCCAGGACGATATTCATACATTAAGAAGCCGTGAATAGTCTTTTGTGTAATTGAAGTGCTCAAAATTCTGTTACAAGGTGTCCCATGGCTGAGACGTCCGTAAATTTTGATTAATTTCTCGTCCCCGCGGATTCTGGGTGGCATTTTGCTCCTCAACTCCTCCGCAAATTATTTTTGTATGCCTGAAAACAATGCACGCAATACAAAATGTTTCAATTATTATTTTCTTCGTTTTTTACCAAAATGCTTTAAAAGGCATTATACTGATGCAGTTATTAAAAGTCAGCAGTGGATAAAAATAGTTATAGCGGAATAGAAGTGTAAATTTTTGCGAGTTATTTTTTTCGAGAGCAGTCCTCAGCATGCCTGTGGCTGGCGGCAGGCAGCACACGACTGATCTGCAAGGAGGTGACAGGCGAGTGCCCAGAAGGGTCCACCCGCGTTGACAACTTTGAAGTCTCGGCACACTCCATTCAGAAATAACGTATATTTTTGTCAAGGTACGGTTGAATCATTAGTTACATTATTTTATATATATTTTAGCCTTATAAAAAAATTCGATGTCGTCATGTGGAATTACGTCCATATTGTGGAAAAATTTAAAAAAAACTATTTATTTATTTTATTTCCTATTTCATAGCAATCCGATATATAATTATTTCAATTTATTGGTTGTTTATTATTCCAATTTAATATTATTTGTTTACATAATTTAAAGATAACCTCTTGTGGCCTTTTGTTGTGTCCGAGTGTTTTATATTTTTGTGTAATAATGGTGGGCCGAAACCCATCTACTTTTTTAAAACAAGTGAAAAAGACTGTAATTAAAAAAAATTGACTGGAATACTATTTATGGCATCATATTTTTTTCTTAATAACTTCCTCGTTTTTGTTTTAAAAAATTTTAAAATACTTTCCAGGGCAAATCCAATGGTATGCTCTAAATTGATAAAATAAATAAAATATTATAATAATACAACTTTCCCAAAATAGTTTTATTTAACTTTATACTTATTATAAAAAACAAATAAATAATGGGTACCAGAATAACGAAAATATTCTTTTATCCCAATAGTTTTTCCATTTTATGTTTTAAAAACTGTTGTTGTAAAATTTTGATTTTCCATACAAAATGCAAACATTTATTGATTTTATCAAAACAGCCTATTATAGTAAATGATAATCCTAAGATCATACTTTAGCTAACAGGAAAATATTCATTTTTATAATTTTATTCCGTTTAACTTTTGTGATTAAATAAAGTTTAAAAAAGCGTAAAAAGTAACAAAAAACTAATTTGATACTAACACCTTATTGCTGAATAAGGTTTATTTCTGAATACAAAATAAAATTGCTGATTTATTTTGATTACGAGATTCACTAAATTCTTTTTAAAGAATACTAAAATCACAGAATTATCTTTATTCAAGCATGCAAAAATAAACATTCAGAAAAAAATAACAATGATTCATTTCTAATTTTTTTGTCAATTTACAAAAGTTTTAAGCCCGTAAAAGTGGTCTAGGGTGTTGACCCCCAAACTTATAAAGTAAAGTGAGCTTGTCTGCAATAAATTATCGGCAACTCTTATCTAAATGACACCCCTATTTTAATTCTGACGCGGTTAATGTAATCCATTTAATCTGATTTGAAGTTTAACTCTTCACATTCCACAAACAGGCATTTCCTTCGCCACCTAAAACTGACATTTCCCGCGTATTACAAGTGAAACTTATATTAAATCAAATTAACAACCAGACCTTGGGGTCGATTTTGAATTTAACATTGTGTTCAACTTGAAACAAACCACTAATGACGATTTCTGACACTCCAATTACAGATTTCATCTGTCAGTTTTGTACAACAAACATTTTTTTAATGATGTTGGTTGATCTTAGTAATTTATCTACATAAAATTATTTTTGTAAAAAAACTAAGGATTAAAAAATACAACTATGTATATAGGGAGATATTTTGTGAAACAGAATAGAATTTAGACAGTATAATGTTGTTGTAGAATAGTCTATTAGTACAAAACACGCAAAAATAATTAAATTCACTGAAATTATAGGATTTATACAATACATTGTTTCTATTTGAGTAAATTGATGTATAAAAAAGGGTTAAAGTAAGCTTCGAATTTTATATATAAAAATTTTTTGAATATCCTAACATAAATTTGTTTTAGACATTCATTGCACTCTAGCGAAATCGTTTAATTTCACCATTTGTTTTTTGTTTGTTTGACAACGTTTTTTTTATTTATTTTTGTATTTTGCTTTTGTAGTTTTTACACTTATTGCAACAAAATATATCTGGGTATTTTTTTGATAATATTATCAATTAAAGCATTTAAGGCAAAAAACTAAGAAAATTCCTGAAAATTCTTTTGGAATTATTAAAGGTGAAAGACACTATGTCGGACCACATTTTTTTAACTTATCAATCGATGTATCAAAAGCAAATCAAAAAAAGTTTTATTTCAACAAAATTTAATTCCCACCACCGGTTAACGAATCATTAACAGGAATACTGCTGGGTTGAAACAAATTTTAGTTTTTAATATTAAAACAAACTTTAAAAACAACTTTAAGTTATCAAAAAAGTTTAAGTTGCAAATCTGGGTTAACTGCGAAAAGTATTTACCAAAAACAGCTGTTTGAAAAAAAATAACTTGTTTGTTTGCTTTGATTTTTATGTTTTTAAATTAAAAACTTAAATTTTATTCTCAAAAAAAAAAGTTAAAATACGTATAAAAAGGTCATCTTGATTAAATTTAAAATTTAGACATTAATAATTTATAAAAATACATTAACAATAACCAAAAAATGGTGTGTGAATTGCTTTTCATATTTCAATTCTTTTAAAAGCAAAATTTATGTTTTCATTTGAAAATATCATAATAACTCCAAAAATACATACTACCAAAACAATGTAAAAATCGTCTTTTTTTTAAATTATAAAGTATTATGGTATATTTTTTTAAAAGTACAAAAAGTTTTTTGCTTCATTTGTTGCATAAGTGGCCGTATTATTAGTTTTATTTGATGTTGTTATAAAAATAGGTTAAACGTTTAAAATACTTGTAGTTAAATATAAGAAAAAAATAATGCTGGTAGATTTTTATAATTTTATTTTTCCCTCTGTTTAACAAAGAAACTGTAACTTATTTATCATATTATGATTTCCAACGTTAAAACTTGGCCATGCGCGCAAAACGCGACCAGTTTTTTTTCGTCAGTTACGTCCTGTTGCTGGAGTAAGAAATGTAATATTGCATTGTTTAGTTTTATAATTATTATTTTATTCATTCCATTATGAACGGGTCTTATCATTTTTAATTGTTTTTTTGCAGGTGGGCCTGTCGGAACCGCATCGTTTCGGTCAGGCGAGGGAAGTGGTACTAAGTTTTAAACAGAGCGCCCGCAGTTCCTTGCAAATACCGATGCAAGTGGACGGAGAGCCGTGGCTCCAGCGCTCCGCTACCATTAAACTCAGGTGTGTTTTAGGTGTGTTTTTGAAATAAATTATTTGTAATATTTTGTAGCTTAAAATATCATTTTATCTTGTTTCAAACAGAAAATCTGTTAAAAAGGTCTGCTTAGCAAGCGCCCTAACAGCGCACATAACTTTTATTCCTTCTTTTTTTAAGTACTCCTGAACAAATTTTTATTTTACAGACTTCATTTCTAATTATTTACTTGGCATGGAATATTGTATCTGCTTCTGACTGCCTCCGTTTTCTGCCTTCGCTCTCCTACTGTATTATGTCAATGATTGCGTCTTTTTATGTAATGCAAGTTAGTAACTTACGTAGCATATTTAACTATACTATAGTATGCATAGAATTAATACAGCTAATGTTGCTCTTTTAACTTGCAGACAAAATTTGTGCTACGCCACATTTTATGTGGGAAGCTACAAACAATGGTCGATTTGCATTGATGACTATTAGTACTGTCAGTTTACTCTCCTATCCCGTAGGTTTTGCAAAAAAAATTTTCTTTTGTTTAAAAATTACCTGTGCACTGCCCTTTTCGTCCCAAATTTACAGACTTAATCTTATTTTGGCCTGGAATGTTTTTCTTGTTTTTATGTAATGCAATATTCGTGTATTTTGTTTAGAATTGTGGGGAGCAGTCTACAAAATTGGTAATTTTAGAGTAACTTTTTTCTTGGTATTCTCTCTCGACCTGTGCACTGCCCTCCCCCGGAGTTTTATTGTGGGGAGGCAGGGGGGGCAATTTATTTAAAACAGGGAGGCCAGTAAAATGGGGGGCAAGCAGGGAAGAAAGAAAAAAAGAAGAGACAAAAAGGAAACAAGGGGCAAAAAAGGTGAAATTTAAATTAAAATAGGTCTAAAGTGGCTTAAAAAGCATTAAAATAGGTTAAAACTGCAAGAATTTTGGAATGTCAGCGTCATAATAATAATACGTCAGTTCATTTTGAGCGGGGGGGGGGCGCAACCACTAATATTCCGGGAAATGCATTTTCAGTCCAGACCGTGCACAGGTCTGAGTACTGTAATAGCTTTATTATAACCTGATTTTACATAGTGAAATGTTTTTAGTGGTTTGTAATGAAATTCAGGATATTGTTTCCCCCCCCGGGGCGGGGGGGGCGCGGGCGGGCGGGGGGGGGGGCGGGGGGCGCGGGGGGGCGGGGGGGGCGGGGGAGAAAAAGAAGAAGAAGGGAAGGGGGGCGCGGGGGTCAATGGCACTGAAAGGCAGGTAATTCGCGTGTGGCGTCTCTGGTCTGCGTTATTTTTCGGGTCTTTTTCTTTTTTGGCGGGGGGGGGGGCACGTGGGGGCTCCTCACGGGGCGTTTTGGTGGGTCTGTTGTTTTATAGAAATGGTATTTTTTTTTAAAAACAATGAATTCAATCTACTGAATGAGCAGTTATAATCAGGAGTTCTGATAAATTTTACAGAAATAAACTACAAAACTGGTAGCAGAAAACTTTAATTTTTTTTATGATTCAATTTTGAAAAAAGTATGTTGTTAAAAAGAGTGTCTTAAATAATTGAAATTGTTAATAATGGACAGATTTACATAAAACTTTGCATTAAGAAAAGCAGCCAAAAGCTTTATTTGAAATTTTGTTCACATTTCAATAAGTAATAAGCATAGATATTTTTGGTCAGGTCCGCTACGCGGGGTCCACCCCCGGGTAGAAGGCCAAAATTGTTTATGGGAACGTTCAGAGGGGTCCCTCTTGGCTTTTTTTAGGGGGGTTGACCCTGAGTGCTAGATTTAAAATTTAGGGGGGGAATCAGGGGGGTCCGATTTTTTAACAAAGATTTTTAAATCAATAATTTTAGTGTTTTTAGGTCTGATATTGAATTTTATTTACTAAAACAACCTATTTAAGCCTAAAAAGAGTATTTAAACACTGTTTTTAACTAAAAAAAACCGTGTTTTTGACAGTAAATAAAATATTATACTTCTAAATTGGTCCGGAGGGGGAGAGGAGGCTTAGCTTCGCTAGAGGATTCTCTAGCGAAGCTAACCCCTCTCCTTCCTCCGGAGGGGGGCAAGCCGGACTGCTCTTGAGCTTAGGGGGAGAGGGGGGGGGCTGGATTTTTTCTAGGGGGGTTCGAAAAACTGGCTCTAGGGGGTGAGTAGACCGCTCTGTTCCCCCCTCCCCCCAAAAAAAACATCCATGTTAATAAGTCAATGCGGTAATTTTTCCCAATAAAAAATTTGATAAAAACTGATGGCGTTTGTTTGTAATTAATTAGTATGTGATATTGTTATAAAAAAAAGCTAAATCATTATTATTGTATTGAATACCCAGGAGGTTCGTTTCAGTTTAAATTTTAAATAAGATATTTGTATAAATGTTATTGTGATAAAATATTAATTACTTAGTAGCCATAACCAGGTGGTGCGTATTTTTTCGTTTTAAAACCGGTTAGAAATGTAATCAAAATGTTTTATATGACAAGTCAGTGGCGTGCCCAGAGGGGGGGGGCGGGGGGGGGGGGCGGCCGCCACCCTTCCCTAAATCCGGCGAAGCCGGATTTTTTTGTAAGGGGGGACCCTTACGTTTTTTGAATTTTGGGAGAGAAAATATTTTTCTTAAATATTAATACAGAAACTTTCCTGATGCCTTCCAAAAGCATATTAATAGTCAAAAAACCAAATTTTCCCCGCTTCGCGGGTAGTTTAAATTGACAATTTATTCCAGTTTTTTAATTTCAAATCGATTTTGCCGCTCAATAGTTAAGGCATACATGTTAAATAAAACTACTATAAACACTATTAACCTTTTATTAACGTTTTAAACACATGTTTTAAATAGATAGGAATAAAAAAAATCTTAAATTTTGCTTTAATTATCATCTGGAATTAAAGTTTCTAGTGTATTTTAGCGCCTTAAATTAAAAATTTTATCCCCCGGGGGCATTCTGCCCCTCAAACCCCCCTGACAAGGGGCTCTGCCCCTTGACCCCGCTAGGGGGCTATCGCCCCCCAAACCCCGCATTTTTAGGGGGCTGCCGCCCCCAAACACCCTTTAGGGTTAGTATTTACCCCCCCCAGATCGCCCCCCCCCCGAAATGAAATCCTGGGCACGCCACTGTGACAAGTAGGCGTGTTGCAGCTACGCCTTAACTTGCAGACCTGTGCACTGCACCCACCCTCTCCACCCTCCCCCCGAGGGTTTTATTGAGAGGGGGACAATTCCAAAATGGGGGAGGCACGAGGGCGCAAAATACGACACTGCACATTTGTCACATTTGATAGCAAAACCACCACACCGCACAGTTGTCGTAGCTCTGGACATGTCCAAAGCTTTCGACACTGTCAATCACCACACACTCATACACAAACTCGCACAAACACAAGTACCAACAACAATCACAAAATTCATAAACAACTACATCAAAGGCCGCCACATACAACAACCACAAATCAAAACAAAAACTCATCAAAACAGGAGTCCCACAAGGATCCTGTCTATCACCCACATTATTCAACATCTACACCGCAGACATACCAACACCACCACCAAACGTACACATCATAACTTATGCAGACGACATCACAATATATGCATCACACCCAAACCACCACATAGCTCAACAACAAATACAACCATACCTACACGCAATACAAGCATGGACAGACAACAACCAATTAACATTAAATGCAAGCAAAACAACATCCACACTATTCACACCAGACCCTGCAGAGTACAACACACAATTATCACTACAAATAAACAACACAACACTCATTACAACCAAAAACCCAAAAATCTTTGGGCTCACATTCGACCCCAAGCTTACATTCAACACACACATCGCAAACACACACAGCAAAGCACGCAAAACACTCAAAATCATAAACGCACTCACAGCAACAACGTGGGGTAAACCAAAAGAAACACTCATACACACATACAAGGCAATCACTCGACCAATAATCGAGTATGCCAGCACAGTCTGGGGCCCCACTACATCACACACACAAATCAGCAAACTACAAACAATACAAAACACAGCTCTCAGGGTCGCAACAGGGCACACCACAGACACAAACACACACATCATACACACAGAGGCTAAAGTCCTCCCAATAGCAACACACATCCAACGCCACGCAAAACAAGCAAAATTGGCGGCCATGTACACAAACAACCCACTTAATTATTTAACACAACAACCTGCACCCAGCAGGCTCAAAAAGCAAACAATATTTCACAACAACAACTACACAACAAACATACCTACAGACATACACAACAAAACTTACAAAGCACTAAAACAACAAATCCACACAAACACAGTCACAAACCACATAAATAACACTCCAATAAACCCAATACTTCAAACAAAAGCACCAGCAATAAGCAACGAGGAAGAAAATCTTCCTCGCGGGGTCAGGAGAACCCTCGCCCAACTCAGGGCAGGGAAATCTCCTTTCCTCTACTCCTACCTACACAAAATCAATCCAACACAACACACATCACCAAACTGCCCGCTATGCAAAACACAAACACACACAACACCTTTTTACATGCACACACATCAATACGACACTGGGACCAGAGGACCTTTGGGCAAACCCCGTAGCGGTTGCTGAGCTCCTCCGGGAGTGGGAAGAGGGGGTGAGCAAGGCGAGAGGCGTGCCGGACGGACCCATCCAGGGTTGATAGAAACCTTGGAAACTGGCAAACTCAACAACACGAGGGCGCAACTTTTTTGAAAAGGGGGGGGGGGGGCAAACAGGAAAGAAGGAAAAAAAGTAAAAAAAAGGGACAAAAAAGCAAAATAATGTAAAAATAGGTCTAAAATGGCTTAAAAATTATTGAAATAGGCTAAAAACAGCAAAAAATTGGCGATGATGGCGTCATAATAGGTCAAAAATAGCGTCATAATTTTTGTGTACTTTTTCATTTTTGGGCGGGTGGGAGGCAGATCCTCTAATAAAATGGGTGAGGGCATTTTTGGACCGTGCACAGGTCTCAACTTGTATTCAAAAAATGTTGGTTATAAAATCAAAAAGTAGGTGTACTAATCAAAAATTTTAGAGGATTTCCTTTTTTTTAGAAATTTCAACAGAATATCAAAACAATTCTTTGGTTTCTTCTCTGTGTATTTAGCGAGCAAAATCAAAATAGTTTAAAACGGTGCACAGAGCAATTATGCACATTTTAATCATGCGTACAGTGTATTACGCATCACGTAGATACGACTTAGGTGATACGTATAGCGTATTACCTAAGGCTTATGATGATTGTTTGAAATCTTTTAAAACTAAAATGACATTATTTGTAAAACTAAAATGAAAGTTTGACAAACCAATAAAAGAACAAACAAGCTTAGTGTGGATTGGTAAATAGATCTGTGTTACCTGTTTCATCCCTAATTTTTTTAAAATTTATTTGTTTATTTATTTGTGGTGTTTATAAGTTTATTTGTGTTGTGAAAACTTTTTCAGCAGCTTATTTTTACTGTATTATGTGATAGGGCAAATAAAGAAAGTAGTTTTTATATTATGTAAATTACACGTTTTTATCGACTTACTTTAATAGCTCGTTTAACGTTTGTCATTTCTATGTAGATTCGGAGCGTAGCTCCGCTTTTAGGAGCTCCAGAGCAACTTCCGGAGCTCTGCTCTATTTTTGTACTACTTTCATAAATAATTAAAGAGTGGTGTCATATTAATTTATCAAAAACTTTTTTGCAAATTAAATTTTTTTCAAAACTTATTTAAAACGCTAGAAACAGTCTTAAAATGCAAATAGAGTAACTTAAAATGTATTTCAAGCTTAAGGTCTATCCGGACAGTATTCCTAAGTATGGAAAATCGCGATTTTTGGCATACGAGATCTTGTGAAATACAGAAATATTTCCATAAAAATTTAATATGAGTGTTAAAAAGGTAAAAATATCACGATTATAAAGTGCACATTTATTATATTATTGGCAGTAGTTGAAATAATTGATATTAAAAATCAGATTGCAACGAATTTTTTTTAAAACCCTTAGAAATATGCACTACTCATTATTTATTAGGGAAAATACTTCCAATAAAGAGGCATTGTTACCCTTTTTCACGCACGTAACAATTTATGGAAATATTTTTGTATTATTATGGTTTAATATACAATTTTCCGTAAAAAATGGGGGTTATTTTTTTCGAAATTGCAATGAGACTTCGATTTAATTTAATTTAATTTGGTAAAATTTAAAATAGATAGTCCAGATAGTATATTTCTATTGAAATTTATAGTTTTTGGAAGGCCATAGTATCTTTTGTATTTTTTAACGCATTAATAGTTCTGTCGTGCGTTTTATCGATTTATTTCAGAGGGTTTGTTTATAAATCGGTTTTAGAGCTCATCAACCGATTATTTCAGTGGCGTAGACGGTTAGCTCGTTGTCAAATTCTTGAAAGGTCCCGACATCGATTCCCACACAAAACATATTTGGCAATATTTTTTGTTTGATTTTAATAATGTTTTTTTTTAAATTTTTTTATAATTTTTAAAATTTATTTCACATAAATTTAAAAATATCATTATATTGTAAACAGTAATTTGTTGCCTGCTTTTCACTAATTAGTCAAATTTTCGTCATTTGAATATCTTAAATTATTATAATACTTTAAAAGTATAATAATTCAAAAATAAATTGTGTGTAAATAAAAATGGGTAATTTTTGCTCTTTATTGCAATTGGTTTACTATTGAACGCTTTGCAATAAAAACTGTCCGGAGAGACCTTAAATAAGCCCAAATTCGCTCATGTAATGGGCGAAGCTCCGGAGCTCCATCCGCTTCAAGTGGCCGGAGCTCCGGAGCATGATATTGAAGGGTAGGAACATTTGCCATATTGACAAAAGTTTATTGACGCAATTTTAATTCCAGTCACTTATTTTACAACACCTTTTGCGATTAAAATAAAAGTAATGACTTAGGTAATATACAATTTTTGATTTAAAAATTCGAACTACTTTATTGTTTGCTTGGTTTTTGTATGCATTTATTTTAGTGGGTACGTGTAAGCATTAAAGTTACCCATGAACTTTTAACGCAAGTGTTTTAAAAATGTTTCTGTAAATAGTTTTAATATATTCGACATCTCAGTTACATAATAAAATAATTGTCTACCAGAGTTATTAGTAATCTTGAAAATTTGGTTTATTCCAAATGTTTTACATATATTTATGACGAATCAAAATTACATGGCACAAAAATATATAATAGAAATATGGACTTGTACCACAGAAAATAACAACAAATAGTATATACTATAAAAACGTATAATATAAAAACGCTTAATAACTGTGCATGTGTGCAAACTAAGAAACTGTTACAAAAATGTTTGTGTGCATTTAATTATAATACGCAGCAAAATTTTTAAAGGCACTCAAAATATAAAAAAAAATTTGAAAAAACACCTCAGGGTTCAATATTGTTGGCTCTGTTAAGTAAGCTTTATTAATTAAACAAAAGTTAGTATTTACACAAAAATTGGGATTTACTGGTTATTACTGACAAACCTAAATATGATTAAATGTTTTTTCAATTGGAGTTGTCAACATATAAGCTGGGGAGCTGTAACAATTTCTAATGATAATTTTTACCACGATATCATAATGAATTAAGGTTATATTAAAAGACACTTAAAAAAACATTAGACTTGTAAAAACAAAAAATTTTTTAATTGGAAACATGGGCGTAGCCAAGATTTCGGAAAGGGGGGTCCAACCCTGAACAAAATTTCCGAAAGGGTGGGGGGGTCCAAATCCTGAAAGTTATAAAAGGGCTAAAAAAAATTTTTCGCACATCGCGCGGATTGTTTATTGCATTGTTTATGTCACATGCTTCATTATTTTCCTATTCAAAAAAAATCAATAAAACAAAGAAAAAATTTTTACAAACAATTTGATGAGTAAATTGATTGAATTACAACTGACTGAGTAATGCAAAGTGCCAGAAAATGTTTTTAAAATTACTTTTCCTAACCTTTAAATTTTTAATCCCATTATATAACAATCTAAAGGGGGCTGTCCGTCCAGCGTGGTCGTATCAAGATTACAAAACAAATTAACACAAATTTGGAACTGGAGACCAATTAAAACATTAAGAACGAGATGGGTCTAGCGTGGCCATACCAAGATCACAAAACATAAATTTAGAACTAAAGACTATATAATTAATCTAGCGCTGAGCGGAACGAAGCGCAAAAAAAATTTTAAAAAATGGCCGTTCTAGACCTCCAAATATTTATACTTGGCGACCCAAAAGGGGGAGTCTACGTCTAACCCAAATTTTTTTCCTTTGCCGACCCAAAAGGGGTCTAGACCCCCCTGGCTACGCCCATGCATGATGGGAATAGCGTGTGATATTTGCTTGGTACAACCTCAACTAAAATTTGAAATTGTTCACTGCTGATTTTAAAATGTTTTTGATGTGATTTTTATTACATCGATCAAGAAAACAATGGCACGTTAAAATTAGTAAACCAATTCCGTCATGAAACTCACTGACTACATCTGCAGTGTCAGTTTTTTTTATGGTTTTTTTTATAGTTTAAAGATATGGTGGCACTAAAGAAAGTTTTTTTATCGTCGGAGGTCTTCCTGGTCTGTTGTTCGCATGGCTATTCAACTGAAGTAGAAGAAATTATGGGTTTGTATAAACTCCTTGACAAGGTTTAAAAACGTTATTTTTGCAAGCTTAAAAGTTACGTCAAGCGAGACCGTAATTGTGAAATGGATACTGAAATGCTAGTCTAGTCCCCCTAGCCTCAACTCACGCCATAAACTGTTAAAACGTCATCTCTATCGTCAAAATTTTCAAGTGCCATTTTTATCTTAGATTTTCTACCGAAACCGCTAATTCTTAAAACATCAATATTTTTACACCTTTTTAATAGCTAAATTGCATATTCTATTCAATCAAATAAGATTATTCTTAAAAAACGAATAATATGGTTAAAAAATGTGTTTTGCTTTGTACATCATACAGCCTGACTTAGCCCGCTCTACCTCTGGATTGTAATTTTTACATCTGAAGTTAATCTCTCTAAAAATTAGTGGATAGAGTACATAAAATCTTTAGACCCCCTTAGAATTGGAGATGGAATTTACTTCGAGTTAAGGCTGGTTCATACTTATGACAAAACGTCCTTTGGACAAGACAATTTTCCAAAAGCCAAAACGTCCTTTGCACTTTTTCTTTTGACGAAGTATGAATGCTACTTGAAATTTGTTCTTTGGACAAAGTCCAAAGGACATAAAAGTATAAACACGGTTTGACGCTGTGTTTGCCCAAAGGACGTTTTGTCATAATAAGTATGAACCAGTCTTTAGCACCTTCTCAGTGCTCTTTTGTGGGCACAGAGTGCAACCCATCGATTAGGACCTGGGCACGTATAAAAATTCCAAGTGTAATTTTAATGTACATAATGGAAAAAGTTACTTGATTTTTTGGATTTGGGCAAATTACTCGCAGTATTACAAAAACCTTTTAGATAATAACATAATAATTATGCGCTTCTTAAAAGCAATAAGGAGTTTATACGTAACTGAGAATTATAGGATTACTCATAGGGTGGAGCGATCAAGAGAAAGGTAATAGCTTATGCTCGCCAGAATATTATTGACGGAAACATAAAACCATGTCTATAACTCTGGCTTATTATTGACTTGGTATTTGTACCGCCTATAGTCCAAAAAAATCAACGTGTTACTTAGTAGTTGATTGGTTTAGACAAAGGGGTTGAGATATTGAACCTTTTTTGCTGACATTTACATTTTGCGGTTTATCATAGCATGCGAAAAAGTATAAATTATTAAAAAATATATAACACAAGAGAATGTACGACCGTACAATAATTTCTGAACACAATTTTACAAAAAAAAACTAGCACATGCATAACTTTTTTTGCTGGGCGGAAATAATGGTAGTGCCAGAAAGCAGCAATGAGTGCAAAAAATTCGCAAATTTCACTGCAAAAAACTGGCATTGTGTTAAAAATCGTTGCGCGGGAAAACTAGCAAAAATTAGGAAAACTCGAAATTTTGGGACCCCCCCTAGACGAAAATCTAGGGGCCCCCCTCCCCCCAAATTTCTGAATTTTTTACCCCTGACCCCCATCTAGATTTTGAAATCTGACCCCCCCCCCCCTTCCCCCCTCGGGAAAATTTTAGGTACCTTTTTTATACTAAATTTTCTTCCAAAAACGTGAATTCTCATCACATATTCATGCTTTTACACCCTTTTTATACATGAATATGGCTCTTTATTCAAAAAAATGTAGTATTATCCTATAAAAAGAACAAATATTAAAGTTATTATGGTTTAAAACTGTTTTGATTTGGACACCGGACCCCACCTGACCCCCCTCTAGATTTCAAAATTTCGCACCCCGGGTCGACCCCACCTAAAAAGCTAGGAGGGTCCGGACCCCCCTGGGACCCCCCTCCTAGAATTCAAAATTCGATTTACCCCGGGTAACCACCCCCCTAGCTTCCCCGACCGTGCTCACCTACACTTGGGGAGGGCAATTTTTTTGGAAATGAGAGGGGGCAATAAACGGGGAGGGGAAGCAGGGAAAAAAGAAAAAAAAGGATGAAAAAGGAAAAAAGAGACAAAAAAGCGAAATTTAAGTAAAAATAGGTCCAAAATGGTTTAAAATGCATTGAAATAGGCTAAAAACTGCAAAAAATTTGTTACAATGATGGTGTCATATTAGGTCAAAAATGGCGCCTTAATTTTTCGGTATTTTTTTCATTTTTTGGCGGGGGCAATAAAACGGGGGCACAGCCACTAATATTCCAGGGGGCATTTCCAGACCGTTCACAGATCTAAATGTCAGATGATAAAAGAAAACTTACCTTACAAAGGAACTTGACGTTTTTAATATGTTTTAAAATAATAAATAAATAAATACTTCAGGTCATAAATAAATCGCAAAATAGATCAAATTTTTAATCGTCTTTTTAATCGACAATGCTTTTGCGGGTATGGTTAGCAATGCTATCGTATCATAGGCATATTTTTTATGTGTGCAAAATCATCCCAACAATTAGGAATTCTTCAAGAAAACGCAAGGTTTGAACATATAAGTATTTTGTCCTTTTTTGTAATTTTTTGACTATTTGAAACAAGAATCTTAATGGGTTGTGTGTGTCGTAAGTGCATAGGTGCTCTGGGTTTTTTTTTTGGAGGTATAGTATACCCCACCCCCAAAAACCATTTTTAGCGTTTGTAGTACTGGGACCCGACAAATTTTAGGGGGGGGGTGTCCGGGGTACCCCCAAATTTTAGGGGGGGTGTCGGCTATAGTCAATATTTTTGGGGAGTATAACCCCCCTGCTCACTTATGCGTATGTGGGAAAATCGGGGTGCAGTTACAGAGCACACGTTTGTGAACTGAAGTTTAATCTATAAACATTCAGTTGTAAATCAACAGTTGTACTGTCTTACATAAAGGCACGAATTGTTCAGGGTTTTCCTACATAACGAACTGTGTCCAGTTAAAACGATTAGACAAGAGAAAGGATAGAGTCGAGATTTCGGAAGAGCAACTTGTCAAAGCTATGGGTACCGTGGAGGCTTTAAATCAGGAGCGTAAAGAGGTATGACAATTATGGTCGTCACTGCATAGTTTGCATTCAGTTAGTCATACAACAAACGATTGGTTTTGATAACTTTAGCCAAAAGCTTGTGATTTTGATTTTCATTAATTCCTGACGAGTAAAACTAATTTTCTAAAAAAAATTAATCGATAAAAGTGGATTGTATTTGGGGGGGGTGGGGGGGGGGGGGGGGGGGGGTGGGGGGGGGGGGGGGGGGGGGGGGGGGGGGGGGGGGGGGGGGGGGGGGGGAGGTGGGGTGGGGGCCCCCCCCCCCTTCGGTGCTATGATGTATTTTAGTGAGTGTGATTTTTAAAAGAAACACTCCTTGTTTGTTCCCGTTTTAAAATAAATCAATTACAAAAGTTTGTTGATAAGTTTAAAATATTTTGGTCTCCACTTCTAAATTTGTGATACTTTGTTTTTTAATCTTGAAACGACTATGCTGTACCCCCCCCCCCTTTATATATTTATATAGTGGGATTAAAAATTTAAAGGTGAGGAGAAGGGATTTTTAAAAATATTATGTTTCACTTTGCAATGCTCAGCTGTAATTTCAATATCCTCATTTTTCAATTGTTAGTGTTTTGAGAAATCGAAAATTTAAAAATTTTTTCTTTGCTTTATATTTATTTTTATTGAATAATAGGACAATAATTATGTATGTGACAGAAACAAGGTAATAAACACTTCGCGCGAAGCGCGGAAAAAATTTTTAGCCCTTTTATAACGTTTAGGATTTGAACCCCCCCTAGACCCCCCTTTCCGAAATCCTGGCCACGCCCATGACTTCTATATAAAAAAGTAGGCCATTATAATGAGCCTCTCCATTTAAATGGCACCCTCCATTATAATGGTATAGTAGTAATTTTAATTCGTGAATTGAAAATTAAATTAAAATGGAGAGGAAGCCATTATAATAACCATTTATTGATTTAATTTCACTTCATATACTCACAACTGTAATACTGTCGGGGCCGCACGAGTTTCCCCGTGTCGGACAATATTTAATCGACACGGGGAAATTTGTGCGGCCCGGACAGTATTACACTTGTGATATATGAAGTGAAATTAAATCAATAAATAGCTATTATAATAGCTTCCTCTCCATTTTAATTCGCCAAATTAAAATGGCTTATGCCATTATAATAGAGGGTGCCATTAGCCATTTAAATGGAGAGGCTCATTATAATGGCCCATAGGTCACCGACCTTCGACGGCTCAGGGGGGGGGGTCCACACCCCGGGGGGTGGAGGTTTTTTACCTCCAGGGGGGGGGTCACACCCCCGGGTGTTTTTTTTTTAAAAAATCAGGGGGGGGGGTGACACCCCGGGTGCCAATTTTTTTACCAAAATTTACAAATTTTTTACGAAAATTCAACTGATTCTTTAAAGCATTTTTTAATTGCCGAGTTAGGGGGGTGGTCAGAACTGGGCCTAGGGGGGGTCAGGGGTTCAGGGGTTGATGGGGGGAGGGGACCTTTTTTGCATTTTTTGGGATTGTCTAGTTAGGGGGGTGGTCAAAAATGGGCCTAAGAGAGGGTCAGGGGTTCAAGGGATCGATGGGGGGGGGAGGGGTCAAAAATGGGCCTTAGGGGGGGGGGATAGGAGGTCTCAGAGGCCATAGGGGGGTGACCCCCCCCGCCCCCCCCCCCCCTTCATAGGTGAGGGGGGTGACCCCCCCCCACACCCCCCCTTCGGTGACCTATGTAATGGCCTACTTTGACTTACTTTTTTATAATATAAGAGTTGCACATTTTTCAGTATATTATATATTTTTGGTTGAATTAGGAATAGACTAATTTTTAAAATTTAGCTTTTGGTTACCTTTGCTACTTTTGTGCTAACATTTAACTTAACTAATTTGATTTATTTCAGTTTAGAACATTACTTTAAAGCATACATGGGCACCAGGGGGGTTGGGGGGTTAACCCCCCCCCCCCAAATTCTGAGAAGGGGGTTTAACTTTAACCCCCCCCCCCACTCAGAAGTGGGGGGGAGTGGAGAAAAGGTTACCCCCCTCAATTTTGGAAAAATGAAGAAAAAATGTCTTTAAAATGACTTCTAACTGCCTCCAAACTTAAGTTTTGAGGTCAAAATGAATGTTTTAAGCAATAAAAAGCTCAAAAATGCAATAAAAAGGGCTTTTTGACCTAAAATTAGCGTTTTTTACGTATTTTTCCTTCAAAATCGAAAAACAATATGGGTAAAATGCACTTCAGAAAAAAAAACGATATGGGTATTTTGCGTTTCTCGGATTTTAACCCCCCCCCTAATTTGGGGTTTAACCCCCCCACTCCGGACCAACTTGCCCATGTATGCTTTAAAGTATGTAAGCCTGTTTGTTTTTAAAAATCCTAAGGTTAAACTTGAGTGGTACACCACACCACACCAACCGAAAACTTGGTTTTAGTAGGAATATTTAATTAAGAGAGTAAGGTGATTTGACAAAAAAAATTTTTAGCGTGTCTAATAATGATTTATTCATGTTTTTGAGATCCACTCTTTGAATCGTACTTCGTTTTCCTGCAAATTACGGCTTTAAACTTAAACTTAAATAGTTCACACTAGCAAACAAAATTTTATTATGCAAATTTCTTTATTCTTTCATATTAAAACCTTTTTTAGAGAAGGGCGCGCGGAACGGAGCGGGACTTGTTCCCTGAATCAGGGTCGATGGGCGGCCCTCTCCTTCGGTCCCTGCGGGAGTCGCTGGAACGGGAAGAGTTGCGGGTGCTTGGCTGGTACCACTCCCATCCCCACATCACAGTGTTCCCGTCGGAAGTGGACATCCGTACGCAAAATCAAGTAGGTATATTATTATTATTATTATTATTATACTCCTTGATGTACCAAAGTTTAATAGATAATGGAATTGATAACGGAAAAATTTCGGATGAACTCGGTGGAAAAAATCAAGGTTCCCAGTACATATAGTGGCAGAATATCATAATTTGTAGGTAAGCGCTGCTCCGGCAGCTATAAAAAGGGATACCCGGGCCCGGAAAATGTCCGACTGTACACTAATTTTTTTGCCAAAAGTTTGCTAGAATCACTGAATCAACGTTTTTACTCTCATTATTAAGAAAACACTCTAATGTTTATTGAAAAGAATTACTTAATGACCTATGAAACTGAACCTGATCTTGATCTCGCAATTTTAAAATCGTAAAAAGTTTAATTTTCACCTCAATAATGACATCATACATTTTGCATTAATCATGAAAGTAATGGTCTTTTAACTATAAATTTTTTGCTTGATTATCTTATGCTCCTGTGATGGGAAGAACCATTCGTACCTAAATCTTGAATACGATACGTATATTAAATCCTTTTAGTATCAAGCAATGCTGGACCCCATGTGGGCCGGTCTCATATTCGGCGTCTTTAACTCGGACAAATTCGGGGTAAATAAAAGCGAATACATCGCATTTCAATCGGAAGCGAACGAATTCCGCCACCGCACCACCGATTCCCCCGCCGGCTATGAATACGACGGAGGAGATCCGAGCAGAAATAACCCGAGCGGTCCTTTACGTCACCGACTGGTCCCGGTCTATTTGGTGCCCAGAATGGGAAGTCGAACGTTGGGCCCTGTGGAAATTGGAAAAGACGCAGTTCAAGTGAGCTGATTTTTTAAAGCTAGATTTTTAAGTATTATTATTTCGTCGTCACTACGGCAAAACGAGTCACTGTCATTAGAAATTACACGTGATTGTGACCCATTCTGCAAAAATAGGGTGTTGTTTCAAATTTAAAATGAGTCACAATAACATATTTTATACAAATTGTGGCACATTTTGCTCATTAAGAAACCGAAATACTAAAAAACATTAATTATTCCTAATCCTAACTATAGTAAAGCATGCATTGACAATGTTTCAGATAAAATTTTGACATTCATATTGCAAACCATTGTAATAAAGTAATTTATTTATCAAGAAAGTTTCTTATCAATGCACAGTAATAATTTTAGGACTTAATGAATCTGCCGTTGTTAGTCTTGGAAGAGGGCAGGGAAGCGTTTGGCAGATCAAGTCGGCAAGAGGGCGAAACAAAAGATCAAGACAACACGGATCCGATTTTAGACTTCCATAACGCCGGAGTGTATAATCAAGCCACCTGTAAAGTGGTATCCAGGCTAACTCTGCCTTTAATTAACGCCTTGAAATCGAGAAAAGAAGTGCTGGAATCAGTTTCGAAGTTATCGTAAAAAAGAAAAATATTTGACAGAAGTTTCTGGAGTTGAATTGCTATGCGAGACGTCTTAACGGCATTTAATATCAAAGCATACCTATTTGAAGTATTCGATAGAAAATAAAAAATAAAGAAACACACGATTTTTGGTTTTTTATACACATCATAACCGGTTAAAAAAATCAAAACTCTAAGGGCTTAAAATTATTATAATGATAATTTAATTTATAGTGAATTACTGAATTAATTTCGGCCAATGAGTACAATTGCAACCCGTAGCAAATAATGTAATAATGTTTATTCTAAACATAACGCAGTATTTCGTGTAAAAAGTATCTCTAATTTAGCCATTCCCAATGGCTAAATTAGAGATTGGTCGAAATTAAGGCAAAATATTCATCACATTTTGTGTTTGTACGTGTATATTTATCTGAAATAAACAAATTTTCCTCATATCTTTTTTGATTATTTTTTGATATTTTTTGGTTATTTAAACCAAGAATATATAACACAAGAGAATGTCCGACTGTACACTAAATTTTTGACTAAAATTTTGCGAGAAAAGTAGCACTTTCAAATTTTTCTCGCAAAAACCCGCCATTTTCTGCAAGTTTCCCCGCGCTGCGATTTTTAACACAGTGTTAGTTTTCTCGCAGTGGGGACTGCGACTTCTTTCGCACTATATCCTGCTTTATTTGCACTGTGATTATTTTCGCACTGCGAGTCGGGCTGCACAACAAAAAAAAATAGAAACAAAGCGGAGCAAAAATTTTGTTTAAATGAGTAAAAGTCGTTTTTTTACCTTAAGATGTTAAAACTTTTTAGTTTTAATAAAATAA
This sequence comes from Microlaimidae sp. YZB2_3, assembly GCA_030248175.1. Taxonomy (NCBI): domain Eukaryota; kingdom Metazoa; phylum Nematoda; class Chromadorea; order Desmodorida; family Microlaimidae; species Microlaimidae sp. YZB2_3. The sequence continues at coordinate 6,779 of JASAMX010029574.1, read as the reverse complement.
AGTAACTTTCCAACGTTTCAAAATTAAATAAAACAAGTTTCAAAGTGTTTTACTCCATGAAAATGACTACCGGCATCTGTATTTTTTTGTTGCGCGGCCAGACTCGCAGTGCAAAAATAATCGTAGTGCGAATAAAGCAGCATAGAGTGTGAAAGAAGTCGCAATCCCCACTGCGAGAAAACTAACACTGTGTTTAAAATCGCAGCGCGGAAAAACTAGCAGAAAATGGCGAATTTTTGTGGGAAAAGTCGCACACAAATTCAAAAGTGCGACTTTTCTCGCAAAATTTTGTCAAAAATTTAGTGTACAGTCGGACATTCTCTTGTGTTATATATTCTTGTTTAAACCAACCCAGTGTATACCGCATTATTTGTGTAAATATTCGTAACGTATCTAAATTAAAAATCATGTTAACCTAACTTTAAATAATAAAAACAAGTTTTGCAATCGTGCTTTTTTCGAAATGTGTTTTCGGTGACAGAAGTTTACAAGATTAGTTTTGACTTCAAAAGTTGCACATTTGGAACAACTATTATTACCTTAGATGTTTTGGTCAGGTCCGCTAGGGTGGTCCACCCCGGGTGGAAGGCCAAAATTTTTTATGGGGGGAGGGTCCGGACCTCTCTTGACTTTTTAGGTGGGGTCGACCTGGGTTGCAAGATTTCAAATTTAGGGGGTCCAGGAAATACATGTGCACGGGGGAGTTAATCCCCCAAATTTTGAGATGGGTGGTTTAACCCCAACCCCCTTTCAGAAAAGGGGAAGGGCAAAGGTTAACCCTCCCCCAATTTTAGGAAAATGAAGAAAAAAAAGTGTTTAAAATGACTTCTAACTGCCTCCAAGCAAGTTTAAGTTTGGGGGTCAAAATAAAATGTTTTAAGCAATAAAAAGCTTAAAAAACAATAAAAAGGGCTGTTTGACCTAAAATTAGCATTTATTACCTATTTTTTAAAATCTAAAAACGATATGGGTAAAATGCACTCCAGAAAAAAAAGATATGGGTAAAATGCGTTTCTTGGATTTTAACCCTCCTCCTCCTCAATTGGGATTTAACCCTCCACTACTCCGGACCAACTTGCCCATGTATGGTCTAGGCTCCAGGCATACGTGGGCACAGGGGAAGGTTTACCCCCCTTAATTCTGAGAAGAGGGGTTTAACCCCCTCCCCAGTCAAGTGTGGGGGCGAGAAAAGTTTAACCCTCCCCCCCTCCAATTTCGGAAAAATAAAGAAAAAAAATGTCTTTAAAATAACTTCTAACTGCCTCCAAACTTAAGTTTTGAGGTCATAATGAATGTTTTAAACAATAAAAAGCTCAAAAATGCATTAAAGAAGACTTTAACCTAAAGTTAGCGTTTTTTACCTATTTTTTCTTTTAGATCGAAAAACGATATGGGTAAAATGTACTCGTCGATGTGGGTATTTTGCGTTTCTCGAATTTTAAGCGCCCCCCCCCTAATTTGGGGTTTAACCCTACCCCCCACACTCCAGACCAACTTGTCCATGTATGCTCCAGGAGTCCCATTTTTTTACAATTTTTTAAATCAGTAATTTGAGTGTTTTTAGGTCTAATTTTAAATTTTGTCAGGGACTTAACCCGGGGGGGGGGGGGCGGCCGCCCCCCACCCGAAATGGTCGGACAGGGAAGAGGGGTTTAACCTCCCCCCAGTCAAGTGTGGGAGCGAGAAAAGTTTAACCCCCCCCAATTTCGGAAAAATAAAGAAATAAATGTCTTTAAAATAACTTCTAACTGCCTCCAAACTTAAGTTTTGAGGTCAAAATAAATGTTTTAAACAATAAAAAGCTCAAGATGCATTAAAGAAGACTTTAATCTAAAGTTAGCGTTTTTTACTTATTTTTTCTTTTAAATCGAAAAACGATATGGGTATAATGTACTCGAGAAAAAAATCGATATGGGTATTTTGCGTTTCTCGAATTTTAAGCCCCCTAATTTGGGGTTTAACCATACATGGGCACGGGAGGGGGGTTAATTCCCCCCAAATTCTGAGAAGGAGGGTTTAACCCCCCCCCACTCAGAAGTGGTGGAGGGAGAAAAGGTTAACCCCCCAATTTTGGAAAAATGAAGAAAAAAATTGTCTTTAAAATGACTTCTAACTGCCTCCAAACTTAAGTTTTGAGGTCAAAATGAATGTTTTAAGCAATAAAAAGCTCAAAAATGCAATAAAAAAGGATTTTTGACCTAAAATTAGCGTTTTTTACCTATTTTTCTTTCAAAAAACGAAAAACGATATGGGTAAAATGCACTCCAGAAAAAAACGATATGGGTATTTTGCGTTTGTCAAATTTTAACCCCCCCTAATTTGGGGTTTAACCCCCCCCCCCCCACTCCGGACCAACTTGCCCATGTATAGGTTTAACCCATAGATGGGCATCCTCTCGGATTTTGGGTGGTATAAGGGGGCGGGTCAAATTTTAGGAGGGTTGTGTCCGGCAAGACTCAAAGTTTGAAGGGGGGTGTACCCAATATTTCCGCGCTGCCTTAAAATGGGCTTAAAACGCGTAAAAAAACGTAAAACAAGCTTATAAATGCTTTAAAACTGTGTAAAATTGAAATAAGACCTTATTGCAACTTACAAATTGTATTTTTTAATTCTTTTATTAATAATGTGTTTATATATTCTTATAATTAGATTAGAAATCATAGTTTTTTTTAATAATTATATTATTAAAATACGTAATAATAGAATATTAATATTATTGTCTTGATTATAAAGTCAAGTATCACAAACTTTTTAATCCATAATCTTATATTTAATTAAAGATTATATACATACATGGGCGTAGCCAGGGGGGGTCTAGACACCTCTTTTAGGTCGGCAAAGGGAAAAATTTGGGGTTAGACAGACCCCCCCTTTTGCAGTGGCGTGCCCAGGATTTCATTTCGGGGAGGGGCGGTCTGGGGGCCCTACTATCCCTGAAGGGGGGATCTGGGGGGCGGGAGCCCCCCAGAAATGGGGGGTCTGGGGGGCGAGAGCCCCCAGCGTGGTCAAGGGACGGAGCCCCTTGTCAGGGGGGTCCGGGGGCAGAATGCCCTCCGGGGGAGAAAATTTTTAATTTAAGGCGCTAAAATACACTTGAAATTTTAATTCCAGATGATACTTATTACAAAATTTAAGGTTTCTTATACCTACAGATTTAAAACATGTGTTTAAAACGTTAATTAAAGGATAATAGTGTTTATAGTAGTTTTATTAAACTGTATACCTTAACTACTGAAAGGGATAATCGATTTGTAATCGAAAAACTAAGATAAATTGGCAATTAACAATTAACTCTCCGCGCGAAGCGCGAAAAATTTTTTTTAGTCGTTTTATAACATTTAAAAAATTTTCTCCGGGAGCCGAATTTGGGGGGGGGGTGTCCCCGGGTACCCCAAGTTTAGGGGGGGGTGTCAGCAATATCCGAAATTTTGGGGGGGGGGTATAACCCCCCAACCCCCCCCCCCGCCCACCTATGGTTTACCCCCCCCCACTCCAGACCAACTTGCCCATGTATGCTCCAGGAGTCCCTTTTTTTTACAGTTTTTTTAAATCAGTAATTTAAGTGTTTTTAGGTCTAATTTTAAATTTTGTCAGGGCCGTAACCAGGGGGCGGCCGCCCCCACCCGAAATGGTCGGACAGGGAAAAATAAGGGAGTGGTTGGGCGGGGAGGCGGCCGCCCCCCCCTTCTCAAAATGGTCGCCAGATGGTCAAATTTAGTGGTTTTCAGAGCTAAAAATTCAAAATTTTCTAGCGCCTCGCAAATCGCTCGGCGCCAAACTCTAGAATAGCTTTGACTTTTGGTACCACAGTTGACCTCCAAAAAGCAAAAAAAATTTCCGCTTCGCTTTGCTTAGCGATGAAATTTCACACTATGCGTATTTCTCGCTATTTATCTTGCCTAATGTTATTGAAAAAGGTACAATAATTTTAATAAACAATAAGTACTACATATCAAGCGAAACAAGTAATCATTTGGTTGATTTTTTTGTATAACTTTCCCCTTTCTAAAATTTCCAGCCGCCTAATTTTTTTCCATATAGGTACCCTAAAAAACATAGAGATGCTGCTTATTTGCTTTGGTTTCATAAGAACAAGGGAGGTAGGGTGGGGTCCACCTCCACTAGCCTCGAAATTTCGGGCCCCCCTAGAAAAAATCCAGGGGCCCCCCTTCCACCAAATTTTTACCCTTGACCCCTCTATATTTTGAAATCTGACCCCCCCCCCTTCCTCTCGAGAAAGTTTTAAGTACTTTTTTATACTAAACTTTTTTCTAAAAACGTAAATTTTTAATACAAAATCATGTTTTTATACCTTTTTTATACCAGAATATCGCTTTTTATTCAATAAAATGTAGTATTATCTTATAAAAAAACTATTATTAAACCTTTAATGGTTTAAAAAAAATTTGCTTCGGACATTGGACCCCACCTGACCCCCCCTCTAGTTTTAAAAATCTTCCACCCCGGGTCGACTCCCCCCTAGAAACCTATGGGTTCCCCAGTACTAAAAACGCTAAAAATAGGGTATTTGGGTATACCCAAAAAAAATTTTGGGCACTCCCGCCTTCCCCCCCTCGAAACTTTGGGGGTCGGGTATACCCGCCCGCCAAAAACCGAGAGGTTACCCACCTATGGTTGGGGAGGTTATATTCCCAAAGTTTTCGATTACTTCCGATACTCCCTCCCCCTTAAATTTGGGGTACCCCGGACAACCTCCCTAAAATTTGGGACCCCAGTACTAAAAACAATAAAAGAGGAAATTGTGGGAGGAAGATAATAATATACTAATTTTATTTAGGAATTTTGCTCTTGATTGCAACTGATTTTAAAATTTCATTCAACCATTCTACGTTGTTCATTCGCGCGTATGCTCACAATTAGACAGTCACACGACCACTCTCTTCCAATGCAGCTTTTGTCGTCCCGTCTAGTAGATCTAATCCTTCCGAACTGAACGCGTGAACCTCAGGTTGATATGTTGATGTAACTTCTGGGCAACAAGTATTTTAAGTACAGACTTATTATGAAACATGAAAAAATAGGGTTAATTTAAAACGGAAAAAAACTAGCGAAACTTTCATAAAATTATGGTTCAGATCTATTCGGACTAGATTAATTCAGTTTGTTTTGGAGGCAAAAGCATTGACTGAGTTGCTTTGTTGGATAGAACTATTCCAATATTATGTATTTGCATGGTTTCTCCAGATGGTTTTCACTGCAGAGCGTTCTGTAAAAAATCAGTTGAAATAGAGAGCAAAAATTACTTTTTTTACTTACATAAAATATATTTTTTGAATTCTTGTATCGTAAATACAGAGCATAGGTGGGCAGGGGGTTGGGGGGTTATACCCCTTCCCTCCTTCCCCAAATTTCGGATTAAATGAAATTTCGCCCCCCATAGATGAACACGGTCAAAAAGCTAGGGGGGGGGTAAATGACCCGGGTAAATGACATTTCAAAATCTAGGAGGGGGGACCTAGGGGGGTCGAACCCCACTCCCCTAGTTTTCTAGGGGGGTCGACCCGAGGTGGAAGATTTTAAAACCTAGAGGAGGGTCAGGTGGGGTATAATTTCAAAAAGCAAAATCGAACTCTTTGAACGGCGTTAAAGGTTTCATGGGTTGATTTTTTTATAAGCGAATACTACATTTTATTGAACAAAAAGCGATATTCAGGTGTAAAAAGGATGTAAAAACATGAATTTGTGTTAAAAATTGACGTTTTTGGAAGAAAATTTAGTATATAAAAGTACTTAAAATTTTCTCAAGAAGGGTCTATTTTTAGATGGCTTTTGTAGTCAAATGTTTCATGTTGTATAGTATTCCATAGGTGAGAAAGGGGGGGCAGGGTGGGGTCCACCCCCCTAGCCTCGAAATTTTGGGACCCCTCTAGACGAAAATCTAGGGTATTTATGGTTGTAAAGTTGGCAAAGTCAGGAATTATACTGTTTAAAACACTAAAATGAAATGATTAATGTCTTCTAAAATAAAGAAAGTATTGTAATTAAGGACTATTCTTTTAGTATTTTTCAGTTTTTTTACTTGTTTTTTCTTTTTCTTCATAAAAGTAGATTTTATATGTAACCTTTCTTTTTTAATGTTTACCGTAGTAAATGAAAATGTTTTTAGCGCCTTGTTTTCACTCGATTCTGGGGCTTCGCGCGTTCATAGTTTAGTTTTATTTTTTAATACAGCAAACAAATTTTAAAATAATATTAATGAATATTTTTGATTTTAAAAGGATTTAAAAATAAATTTTAGGTTTATAGCTAATGGTGGCCTGAGCTTTTCCAACATTTTCTTAATTATTTTTTAATTTAGAATTTTAACTTCGTTAAATGTCAATGAACATAGTTACAGAATTTGTTTTTTAATAAACATGAAATTTAAAAAAAAATAAAACGCACAGTTTTATGGAATTGAAAAATATACAATATTCTTATAATATGCTGAAATTTTGTTTTTTTTTTTGCAATTTGCTGCTTTTTTAAGATATTACGTATCAATTATCGATGCCTTCTTCAGGTTAAGCTGACAAAATTGTTACAAAATCTTGTATTAATTTAAAACAAAAAAACATAAGCCTTTCCAGAAGAACATGGAGTTTATTTTTTTTAAAGTTTATTTATATACATTCACTGAGAAATCTGATGTTTTGGAAAAAAGGTTTCACAAAAACACAAATTGGTGTTTTCACCATTCAACAAACTTTAATGCCAAGTTTTTTTTAATAAAATCCTTGATTATTGAGAGAATTACTCTCTATGTAGTATAGTATAGA
>JASAMX010029573.1:0-16886 GCA_030248175.1 Microlaimidae sp. YZB2_3 | reverse complement strand
CAACTTATTATTATTGAATAAATTATTACAATTATACTCTACAGGTAAAGACGAAGAAGGCGACCGACGTACGCCTCCCCCTACACGAACGCAGAGGTAAACAACTTATTATTATTGAATAAATTATTACAATTATACTCTACAGTTAAAGACGAAGAAGGCGACCGACGTACGCCTCCCCCTACACGAACGCAGAGGTAAACAACTTATTATTATTGAATAAATTATTACAATTATACTCTACAGGTAAAGACGAAGAAGGCGACCGACGTACGCCTCCCCCTACACGAACGCAGAGGTAAACAACTTATTATTATTGAATAAATTATTACAATTATACTCTACAGTTAAAGACGAAGAAGGCGACCGACGTACGCCTCCCCCTACACGAACGGAGGTAAACAACTTATTATTATTGAATAAATTATTACAATTATACTCTACAGGTAAAGACGAAGAAGGCGACCGACGTACGCCTCCCCCTACACGAACGCAGAGGTAAACAACTTATTATTATTGAATAAATTATTACAATTATACTCTACAAGTAAAGACGAAGAAGGCGACCGACGTACGCCTCCCCCTACACGAACGCAGAGGTAAACAACTTATTATTATTGAATAAATTATTACAATTATACTCTACAGGTAAAGACGAAGAAGGCGACCGACGTACGCCTCCCCCTACACGAACGCAGAGGTAAACAACTTATTATTATTGAATAAATTATTACAATTATACTCTACAGGTAAAGACGAAGAAGGCGACCGACGTACGCCTCCCCCTACACGAACGCAGAGGTAAACAACTTATTATTATTGAATAAATTATTACAATTATACTCTACAGGTAAAGACGAAGAAGGCGACCGACGTACGCCTCCCCCTACACGAACGCAGAGGTAAACAACTTATTATTATTGAATAAATTATTACAATTATACTCTACAGGTAAAGACGAAGAAGGCGACCGACGTACGCCTCCCCTACACGAACGCAGAGGTAAACAACTTATTATTATTGAATAAATTATTACAATTATACTCTACAAGTAAAGACGAAGAAGGCGACCGACGTACGCCTCCCCCTACACGAACGCAGAGGTAAACAACTTATTATTATTGAATAAATTATTACAATTATACTCTACAGTTAAAGACGAAGAAGGCGACCGACGTACGCCTCCCCCTACACGAACGCAGAGGTAAACAACTTATTATTATTGAATAAATTATTACAATTATACTCTACAGGTAAAGACGAAGAAGGCGACCGACGTACGCCTCCCCTACACGAACGCAGAGGTAAACAACTTATTATTATTGAATAAATTATTACAATTATACTCTACAGTTAAAGACGAAGAAGGCGACCGACGTATGCCTCCCCCTACACGAACGCAGAGGTAAACAACTTATTATTATTGAATAAATTATTACAATTATACTCTACAGTTAAGATGAAGAAGGTGTCGAAAATGTTTCCAAAAAAATTTGGGAATTCACCAAAAACATGATTTTTGATTTGAACATGTGTTAATTTATCCGAATAGTATATAAAAAAATTAGTTAGAACTCGTAATTGCATACTGTTTTTACCTTGACAAAACAAAATTTTTGGAGGTTTGCATAAATATATTTACTAATGTACAGATTTTACTGTAAAAATTATAGTTTCTCACGAATATTTCACAAACATTGTCTTTGCTTTAGTTCTTGCTTTACTATGTTTTGAATTTAGTTTATTGCAAATAGAACGGTTACAAAATTATTATTCACGGATTAAACTAAACATCTCTGATAACATTTCAAATAAACATTTCAATATTATTCAAAAAAAAGTTTTTTGAAATCAATTAAATGTTTAGTTTTATATTTTAGGTTACAAAAATGTTTTTGATGCCCTTACAAGGATAGCAAAAGAAGAAGGAATCGGCACCTTATGGAGGGTTAGTTAATTTTTATCAATAGGGGTCTGCCTTTAGTAAATTGAAATTTTGAGTCGTTGGTCCGCAACCAAGAAAAAATTCCTCGCAAATTGAAAAGTTGGTTTAACGTTTGTTTTTAAAAGGTCATTTCGTAGTTATGTAGTTATGACTCCGAAGTCTGAGCTTTAATGCTCCATAACAGAGTTCTGAATTACGAAGCTGTTGAACAGCCCCTGAAACTCCGTACCTCCGGAGCATCGCCCGATTTTGTACTAATTTTATAAATAGATAAACAGCGATGCCATAGATTTTTTTGTCAAGTTTTTTGTAAACTAAATTTAAAAAAAAACTTATTAAAAACAATAAAGATGAATTCTTAAAATTAAAATCTAAGACCCGAATAGAGGAGTTCGAAATAGATAAGCTTGTAATTTAGCTTGTAAGCTCATTTAAAGGGCGGGGTTCCGGAGCTTCGGAAAGCACAAAAGTCTTCTTTTTTTAAACGGCCGGAGCTTCGAAGCATGATATCGTAAGATAGGAACAACGAAATTTTTTAAAATACACACTCTTACATTGAAATTGTGATAATGATTTATTATAAAAGTCTTGAATCCATGAATTTATTATTATGAAACTTATAAACAACTTAAACCAAGGGCTGTAAGTAAACCTTAGTTTCATTTAAACAAAACTAAAATTCAAGCAAAACTTTCTCATGAGTTTTTTGCAATTTAATGGTTTGTCCTTGCCGAATGCTGGAACATCCTTTGTCAAAAGTCCAAAAAATTGAATTTTATAGGATTGACGGTTTGTAAAGGTTGGGTGATAGTGGTGCTAAAAAAACTTGAAATTGTGTAATTAAGGAGCAGAGCTTCAAAGTTCTATTTTTTTGGAGTTTCGACAAAAGATGTTTCAGCATTCAGAAAGTACAAAATTTAAATTCCAAAAAAAATTATCATGATAAAATTTTGCTTGAATTTAAATTCCCAAATTTCCTCCACTTCAAATAGCCGGATTCTGGAGTATATTACTGATTGTGAATAATATAAACTTAAATAGAACATTGTAATTTCCAGGGTTGCGACCTGATAGTGGCGTGCGCAATGATAAAAGTTAATAAAGCTGAAATTGTTCGTATAGGAAACTGATTTTTGAAGCTCCGAAGCTTCCCCCATTTTAAATAGCCTGAATTCCGGAGTATAAATTAAAAACTTCACTAAGGCCTAGTTTTCACTGCAGTGACAAGTGACTAGTGACTGACTAGTCACAACACGTTCACACAGCAGCGGGAAGTGACGATAATGGTTTAAACGCACGAGGAACACGTTGTCACTTGTCACTTATCATTGCGTTTGGAACAGTACGAACGAAAATAGAACATTTTGTACTTTTCAGGGTTGCGGCCCGACAGTGGCAAGGGCAATGGTGGTGAACGCAGCCCAATTAGCCACTTACTCCCAGGCCAAGCAGCTCTTGTTGGGTTCCGGATTTTTAAACGACAACATCCTCTGCCACTTTTGCGCCAGCATGATCAGCGGACTGGCCACCACCACAGCCAGTATGCCGGTGGACATTGCCAAAACAAGGTAAAATTTTTTATTACCCTGGTCAAAATCCATTGTTCTAAACGGAAGGAATCCCCTGCGCATCAAAGGACACCGCGTGCATAAAGCGACGCCCGCATTTATGTCTAATAACGCGCCGCGCCTTTCAATAACCCGCCCGCGCGGCATTCTTTTAGCCATATTCGCACCTTCATTTTGAAGCCCTGTTTTGCCGCTGCTCCTCCGACAACCTATCTCACGGAGCAAAATATATATGACGTGATCACGAATACTATCTGACATTTTAAAACTAAAAAGATTCTGAGGTGTATTATGGTTGAATTATATCTGGATAAGCGCTGAAAATTAGAATGTAGAAATGAGGGGACCAATTAAAATTGTGCGGTAATGACGTTTTTTTAAACAGATAAGAACGCAAATTTTTTTTAATTCCACCTTTTTACAAAATATTCAAAAATCTACCAACTTTCGTCCTTGAAAAATTTGCATTTAGGTTCCAGATTAAGTAATTTGATAAATAATTATTAAAATACAGGTTTTAATCTTTATTATTAATCCACTTTAGAGAAAAATTTTGAATGTTTTTGTTGTTAAATAGTCGATTCAATACTGAAAATATCGAGGTCATATAGATTTTATTTGCCTATAGGAATTTTGAAATATCAACCTTCTAGTTGGATTTTTATACTTTCAGAAGTTCTATTAAAAATTCTAATCATGTTAGGTGTAAAAAATGTTAAGGAAAATTATTTAATAAATAAAGCCATCAAGCACTCTTCTCATTTGTGTATTTAACTAATAGTTTTTTTGTCAACGCTATTTGTAAGCTAGACTTAAAGGTTGATAAACTGTTTGTCTTCAATTTTGACGATTTTTTGTGAAAACATTATCTCTGCCCCCAATAACCCATAATTTTTTTTATGAAAACATTATTAGTGGATCAGAAGATATCACCCCTCCAAAATTGTATTTTTTCGACAATTCTGTTCTTGAAAAATTGCTCAATGGGTATAAAAAATATAGTTACAAAATATGCACTCAAAGAAAACGGCTACTGTCTACTTTAATTTGATACCTTGATTGTTATAATTGGAGCAGTATTTTGAGATATTATGTTTTCCGTACAAAAAACCCGCGATTTTTTTGCTAAAAATACAAAGTAACGGCAAAAATGTTGGGCAAACTTCATCAAATCATTGCCGTCGTTTAGTGCTTTTTAGAAAAAAATTAGGGTTTTTGTACGGGAAACGCAATATCTCGACAAATACTGCACCAATCGCAACAATTAAGGTATCAAATTAAAGTAGAAAATAGCCGTTTTCTTTGAGTGCATATTTTGTAACTTTAATTTTTACAAGTACAAAATTGTCAAAAAAGCCATTTTTGGGGGGTCATATCTCCTGAATCATGGAGATATTTTGATGAAAAAATTTCTGTGGGCTATTGGGGGCAGGAGTAAAATTTTTAGAAAAAACGATCAAAATCGAAAATAAAAAGTTTGACTCCGCACCGCACGTTTAAGGCTGGTTCTTACGTATGTAAAAACATCCTTTGGACAAAGTCTAAAGGACAAAAGTCCCACGATGGTCAAAACCCTCCCATTTAAACGGAAGTTGTTGATTTTTTAAAATCTTCACAGAGTTATGACGTTTTTGACGTTAAAATCTTCACAGAGTTATAACGTTTATGAAGTTATGAGAATTTTTTTTCTCAAGCGCTAATTGGCTAAAACATCTTCTCTGACAACCATTCCTACAGAGTAAACATATATGACGTGATCACGAATACTATATGACATTTTGAGGGTCCTTAAAATCCTGGACTTTGTAGCCCAGCATCAAAATGTCCTTTGGACTTTTTTCGTTGAAATTTATACTTTGGACTTTGTCCCTTAAGGCTGGTTCATACTTATGTAAAAACGTCCTTTGGACAAAGTCCAAAGGACAAATACAGCGTATAAACGTATGTAACAACGTTTTAACATAAGTATGAACCAGCCTTTAGACTTTGCACTTTGGACAACGTGTTTATATGTTTTTGTCCTTTAGATTTTCCCTTTAGATTTTGTTCTGTCCAAAGGACAAATTTCAAGTTTCATACTTTTTTCAAAGGTAAAGTCCAAAGGAAGTTTTGGTCTTTCTAAAATTGTAGTTTGGATTTCGTCGAAGGACTTTTTAAAGAAGTATGAACCAGCTTTTATTATGATATATACAATAATACATTAATATGTCAATTTTTTTTCTACGTCCAATTTTCTTTTCGTCAATTTGCTGTTCTTAATATTTTAAAACATATATTTAATTGTATAATAGAAAACAGCAAACATAAAATGAAAAAAATGATACACAAAACTGCTAATTTGGTACAAAAAACAAACCAGCCAAAAAGGCTTGCAAAATTAAAAAAGTTTAAAAGTAATTAAAAACAAAAATAACAAATTTTTATAAGCCTCTAATGTTTATAAAATAATTAATTTGGAATTAAAATAATGCTTGGGAAAACAATAAATTTTTTGACTAAAAAAGCATAAAAAGTGTTTCGCTTCAAGCATCTACACTTTTTATTATTAAGTTTTATGCCCAAGGGTTCCTTCCTGCAAAGGCAAATCAAAGTAAAAATTAACAAAAATAGTTTAAGCAAAACAAATAAAAACATTTTTAAAATAAAAAAAAATATTTAATGACCTATCGTATTTTTGAGCTCATCATAAACTGTGTTTAGAATTCAAAATATGAAAATAATAGATGGGAAACCAGAATACCGAAACATGATGGAAGTTTGGTACCGAGTCGTTACACACGAAGGACCTTTCGCCTTATGGAAAGGCTTCACTCCTTACTACGCTCGTTTGGGACCCCACACTGTACTTACATTTGTATTTCTGGAACAATTAAATCGCTGCTATTATAAATATGTACTTAAAGTGGAAAAATTAGGAGGAGGTCTGTAAAAAACGGAAGTTGACTGAGTTCTTATACTGCAAGTGGTTTTAACTGTGCAAACGGTAGGCTTTAGCTTATAAGCTAATTGCTTAGAATCTGTGTAAAGTGTGTTAATTGAAAAATTTGTATGCTAATTCTCTAGTTACATTTGCATTAGTGTTGTAAAAAGTAATGATTTTTAATTATTTTAGGTAAAAGTAAAAGTAATTTGAAAAATTTTAATTTAAGTAAAGTAAGAGTAAAATTAATTTGTGATTTTTTAATTGAAGTAAAGCAAAAGTAACGGTCAAAATTTTATTTAAGTAAAGTAAAAGTAAGACCTATTTTTTAAGTAAAAGTAAAAATAAAAGTAGAAGTAAAAAAAATAAAAGTAATTTTGAAACGGAGCAAAACACCGGTTTTTAGCGCTCCAGAGCTTCGTTGCAAAATGTTTTGCTGATTTTATATATAAATTTAGATTTTAACAAGTTTTTGGGTCAAAATAATTGGTTTTAGCGTACTGGCGGCTTAGAAAAAAATTTTTTACCACTTATTTGACAACAAGCCCATAGAACATCTACTCATTAAAATTACTGAGTTAAATTAATTTGTGATTTTTTAATTGAAGTAAAGCAAAAGTAACGGTCAAAATTTTATTTAAGTAAAGTAAAAGTAAGACCTATTTTTTAAGTAAAAGTAAAAATAAAAATAAAAGTAATTTTGAAACGGAGCAAAACACCGGTTTTTGGAGCTCCAGAGCTTCGTTCCAAAATGTTTTGCTAATTTTATATATAAATTTAGATTTTAACAAGTTTTTGGGTCAAAATAATTGGTTTTAGCGTACTGGCGGCTTAGAAAAAATTTTTTACCACTTATTTGACAACAAGCCCATAGAGCATCTACTCATTGAAATTACTTAAATTTTACTTAAATTAATTTAAGTATTTGCAGGAAAAACTCCGAGTAAGAGTAAAAGTACAAGTAATTGAACTTTCAAAAGTCGAGTAAAAGTAAAAGTAATCCAAATCCGTATAAAAGTAACTTTTTACAACACTAATTTGCATTGTCAGAAACTAACAAAAAATTAACCGGACACATTTTATCTTGTCACATTCGAAATCTTTTAGTCAGATGAAAAACAACATTTTCCAATATTACTTAAAATTTTTTTTAACGACAGCTTTTATGAATTTTTATAAATTTATTACAGCACCAACGTTTGAAAATTAAAATAATTTAAATTAAACTCAAACTCACAACTACAATTAAAAAAACCTGCATGGTTTCTTTTGATTTTGCATATCTATTTGCCGCAAATGCAAAAAAATTCCTAGAATTCCTGGAAGATCTAGATATAATTATATTGTGTTTAATATTTTTGTATTTAGTAATTATCCGACTTTATATTTTAAATTTTATTTAATTTTTATAAAAAACGAAAATTAAATGTTGGCTTCACTTTTTTTTGGAATGGTCTTCCGACCTTTAACCTTCTTTTGTCTTTCCGGATTTCACCAAAACGTTTAATGTTTTATAATTATCGGAAATAAAAAAAATCGCTTACAATTTTGTTTAGTTATAGCTGCCACCGGTGACAAATATTTAGACCGGCCACGAAACCGGTGGCAACTGCCAAGCCGCGGTGAAAACTGCCACCTAGGGGTGGAAATTGCCACTCTCTATCATGCGAACAAGTTCTAAGTTTTAAGTTGGACGCAATATTTTATTGATATCTAACAACAGTGGAAATGACATCTCGGTGTAATTCAAACTTTAATTTTAAAAATTTCTCAGCAGTAACATACCTCTGTTCGATTATTTATTATTGCTAATACTTTAGTACCAAACTTCATGAATTAATAGTTTTCCTGGAAGAATTTTTTGTCTAAAGATGTTTTTTTTTTAATTTTCATTTTTGTTCGATATTTTTTTTTTATAATATATGTTTTACAGGCATATGTTTTGAGTTTTTTTAGTTTCAGATTTTTATAAATGCATGTTGATACAGGTACAAAGAGTTTTATTAAAATGTGTTGTTTATAATTATTATGGTGCTTGAAATCATGTAAAATGCTTAATCATTAAATGACAAAAGTAGTAATGTATAATTTAACGAGAGTTTATAATTTTTTAGTATTCAAAGTTTTTTTAAAAAAAACGCGCAAAAAAGTATCGCACTTTGCTATAAAAATTTTTTGGCCGTGCAGATGCGCACCCACCACATTATACAGGTTCTGACGAACGTTATAAGTCATATTTATTATATTATTCTTATGACTAAAACAGACTTATTTTTTAAATGTCATCTTTTTCTGCGCTATAACTGTTTTTCTGCTTACTAACAGGGGAAAAAACGAGTTTTTATTGCTTATTTAAAAGCCTTTTTAAAAATTGGTGGTTTTTTTATTGTGCAATATTATACGTTTTTGTATTTTATGTAATTACATCAAACTTGGAGATGTCTAAAATATATTTTAAAGATTGTTTATCTTAAAATATACCCGATTTACAGCACGGACGGTGCGTATTTGATCTTTGTATTAACTATTTTCTCATTGAATTGGTTGATATATATTAGTTTTTAATATAACTTGGATTATTTTGCCAAAGTTTGCGGCCACATTTTTTTCAGAGCAGCGGGACCCAGGCATTTCGCGCCTTAAACGTGATAATAACCAGAAGCGGTTAAAAATTGGTTGAAGCGCAGCATTTTTGCAGTCTTTGACAAGCGAAAAAATATTTTAAATTTTCAAATCAACACAAAAATGAAGAAACAAGTTCAAGCAGAGCATTTTTCCAGTTTTTGACAAACGAAAAATTTTTTTTAATTCTAAAAATCAATAAAGAAAAAAGTTAATAAGTATAAAAGTGTCAGGTTTTACTGTGATATCCTCGCTGTCTGTCACATCTGAATAGTTTGCTCAAATTGAATTTAAAATAAATTTATTTTTATAATTATTGGGTAACACTTCACTTAAATGCATTTATAGTTGCCGTCTGAAAAATAGGAAAACATCGAAAAATAAACTTTTGTGGGTTCAGAAAGAGTCTAAAACTAAAATTTGGGTCTTTCAACAAATATGCATGGGTTCAGAAAGAGTCTGAAACTAAAATTTGGGTCTTTCAACAAATATGCATATCGTAATTTTTATTAAATAATATGAAGAGGAGATACTGCATTGCGTATTTTACGCAGTAAACTCGTTGCAAATTAACCGTAGACGTCAAAATTTATAAAATATCAAAAATAAAATAGTTTTTATGTTTTAAATATAAAATAGTTCTTATAAATTTTTAAATATAATATAGTTAAAGATAACAAGAATACAACACATGTTTATTCAATTTTCATTAGTTTCAATTTTAAAAGCTTATTGGCATTAAATTACTTTTTTGTGTACTAATTATGGATACATTTTTGTTTGCTTTTTACATGCCTTAACCCTTTGGGATTTTTTTAATTCAAAAGCGCTACGAATCCGCAGAAGGGATTTCACACCACCGTTGCTCAATATTAAGCTTCACGCGGACCGAAAGCGAAAGGCGGAGTTTAACCCTTTGTGATTCTTTCCGTTGCAAATCCACAGAAGGTTTTC
Organism: Microlaimidae sp. YZB2_3; assembly: GCA_030248175.1. Lineage (NCBI taxonomy): Eukaryota > Metazoa > Nematoda > Chromadorea > Desmodorida > Microlaimidae > Microlaimidae sp. YZB2_3. The sequence continues at coordinate 6,877 of JASAMX010029573.1, read as the reverse complement.
CACACCAGTGCTGCACTGTTAAACTCTGCATCAGGGTCACGCTGGCCGCCAGGCTTAACATTAACACTGAGCAGTGGTGACGCGAAACCCCTTCTTCGGATATGTAGCAGAATGAATTTAATACTGAGCAGCACTGGCGCGGAATCCCTTCTTAGAATTTGCAGCGTAAAAAATACTTAAAGAGTTAATCAATTATTCACAAACCTTCTGTACTCGCGTTTTTTTTTTATTTTTTACGATAATAAAAAAATCACAGCACACTAAATTGGTCTAGTTAGACCATTTAGAGCAAGCTAAATAGTAGTTTTATAAAAGAATACATTGTTCTCAATAAAAAACAATTATCTTAACAAAAAACTATACGTGTGCTTATGTAAAGCTTGATGGTTCTTATATACTTATAAGTTAAAACCGCGTACTTCATCTAAAAGTCCAAAAGAAAAAAGCCAAAATTTCATTGTTATTTGTTTTGAAATTTCCAATGGTTTTGTGTAGCACAGCGCCGTATTTTAATGATTTATTAATTTATTTTATTTTATTTTAATTTTTTGTAGTTTTTTTTGTGTCACAACTCCCGTTGTGTTAATGTTTCAGAAATAGGACGCCTTATAAATACGAGTTGTAATGTAACACTGTCGAGCGATGGTATAACGCAGCACGTCGGTCAACGAGGTACTGAGGGTGGAGATTACAGGTTCAAGTCCTGTGTCGCTCATTTTTCAGTCAAAAAGTTAAAAATAACAAATTGTTTCGCAATCTTTCTTTCAAAAACTCGATTTATTTGGCCTCATATTTCTGGACATTACAGCCGTATTTTTCGGGCTATTTTTAATTTTTCTTCTATAGTTGATTTTTTACCACTTTCTTCTATGTACAACTTCTTGCAAAATGGTCAACTAAGCGTTTTCAAAATTTTAATGCCGTTTACAAAATTTGAATAGCATAAGGTAAAAAATCGGCCGCTAAAATTAACAGAATAAATTTAATTTTTATAAATTCAAGACCCCATTCACTGCTTAAAAAATCAATGTAGCAAATCACTTGAGCACATATCAGCTTTTAAGTTTGACTCTAACAAGCAAAGAATATTTGGTTAAGCTTGTTGATAAAATAAAAGTAATTTTACCCAAATATTTTTCGTAGATTAAAAACTTGATTTGGAAATGAAATAAACAATTTGAGCGTCAGAAATTTTTAATACCTCTTTTTAACCCATGAATTTTACTAAAACTTGCAATTTAGTATTTAAAAAAATTATTTAAAAATTAATCCCATTATTATTTATTATTATTTTCCCGCACGGTTTATTTATACGATTTAATTAATAAATAAAAGACTACATATTATCAAATGATTTTTAAACAGACACTATGAAGTCATAATGGCCACCAATTTAGCAGCCGACACCAGAACAGTTCCAAAACCTTTGCAATTTATTTTTGGAGGCATCGCGGGGTTGGTTTTTTTGTCTTGAAAAATAAATAATTTGTATGAAAAACATACTGCCATTGTTAAATACGTGGCAAAAATTGATCAAAAAATCTGCCACTGAAATTTTAAATATCAAGCAAAAAATGTGTAATTTATTAATGTTAAGCCGGAATACTTTTACTACATGTAATAACAACTTCGTTTTAGAATAATGAGCTCCGCTTCAAAGCTTTGGTTTTTAAAGCTTTTTTTATTTTGATCTTACAGCAAACGATCAAGTGAGTTTTGCATATAACTGTTAATGGTTACTTATAACCTATAATATGACGTCAAAATAATAGATTAAAATAACAAAATAAAGTCCATAAAGAGCGTAAAAGAATAAACTATTTGCCAAAACCTTAGATAAAAAAATTCTGAAAATATTCTCAAGGACTTAACACACCATTTATTAGTGATGGGCGGAACTGCGGAACCCCTAAAACACCGGAACCGGAATTGAGATTTTCCGAAAATCCGAAACAGGAACCGGAACCGAAACCGAAATTCTAAATTTTGCCCGGAACATCCGGAACCCGGAATCGGAATTGCCTATAAAACTACAAAACCCCCGGAACACCGGAACTGAAACCAGAATCGGAATTGAGATTTTCCAAAAATCTGGAACAGGAACCGGAACCGAAATTTCAAATTTTGCGCGGAACATCCGGAATTCGGAACCGGAACTGCCCATTGCTACCATATTGATCGACAAACGCTCCCTATAAGACTTAAGAGCAGTTTGTTTTGCAGCGTTGGTGCGGTTATGGTTTCTCATCCTTTGGATTTGGTGAAGTCAAGAATGCAAATAAGCGGTAACTATATATTATTAGTTTCAAAATCTTCAATACAACTCAGATGACTACAAATTAAAATGAATTTTTTTTTCTGTTTTTTTTTTCATAACTTCGGAAATATTTTAGTTTAAAAGAAGTAGCAAACCTTAAATAAAATATTGTCTGAAATTTAATTTTCTAAATGAATTAAAAAAAAATTTATTTAGGCATAGGAGGCAAAGAAAAAGACCACAAAACCAGTTTTCATGCACTGCATTCAATTTATAAACAAGAAGGATTATTAGGTTTTTACAGAGGTTTATCATCCGGTAAGAAAAATGTACTAATAATTTAAAATTACACATTACGAGACATAATACGGTGTAAGGCTTCTTTTAAAGCAACCCATTCCCGCGAATGTCCCCGGCTAACATAATTAGTGATGTTCCCCGGAGCTCCAGAGCGGAGCTCCGCTTTTAAGAGTTCCGGAATTCCGGAGCTTTGCCTTATTTTTCTTCTAATTTTATTATTAAAGTGATGGCATAGATTATTTTGTCAAAATTTTTTGTAAATTAAAATTTTTAAAAAAATTATTGAAAACAATAAAAATAAGCCTACAAATACAGATAAAATAGTTTAAAATGTATTTCAAGCTTAATAAGCTTCAAATCGCTCATTTAAGGGGTGGAGCTGCCTCCGCTTGAAATGGTCGGAGCTCCAAATCATGATACTGAAGGGTAGGAACATCACTAACCACAATAAACTTTCGTCTCACAACACTGTTAGGTATTTGTACCGCGAAGGTTCTATTTTCCTCTGACAATTGTGATTTGTAAACTTCATCTCGGTTAACTCCAGGTATAACCTAGATCATACCTATGTAAGTGAGACAAAAAATAATAAGTATTACTGCGCACGCATTCCACAAGCGCACGTTTTCTTTGTCAGGCTCAGTGGGCAAATTGGAATGGTTAAAGCTGGTAAACGGTAGCAATTATTAAAATTTTAACAACGCATACAGTATTATGTATACCACCTAGGTATGACCTAAGTCATATGAGAGGTACTCGCGGTGTATTTTACTCTCCGAAATGGTCACCACCGTGGGACGAAGGTTTCACCTTAATCGCTCGACGGTTTCACCGTAATAACCAGGAAATGCAAGAAAAAATACATGGAAACGAGTTATATTTATTTTTGTTATAAAATTCATTAAAATCATTATTAAAAAATAAATTTAAGTTCGAAGCCTTAGCCTAAGTCTTATTTAGGGCAATTATAGTCGTTAGGAAATTCAATTTTGTTTTTTTTTAGGAATTTTAAAACAGGCAACTTATTCATCCATAAGGATAGGAATTTACACATGGTTATATGAAATTGTTAGCAAGTATTTGATTATTTGTTTATTTTTAATATTTACTACATCGCGATTATTTTTAAACACTTGTAAGATCACTATCTTACTTTTCAGCACCATTTTGTATTGAACACTGACAATGAAAAATATACGATAATATTTGACTAACAAAACAGTCGATTTACAGCGGAGTTATATAAAAGTATAATTCTTAAATCTCACATAATAAATAATTTGCATAGAGTGTCGTTAAACCAGCATAATCATGGGTTTTGCGCAGCTGATATGACGTTGAGTATGAATTTAGGGTCTATGGAGCCAAGGGTTTTTTAAAGCTGGAACTTGGGGCCAAAAATAGGGAACTTGGAGCCATAAGTTGGGACCTTAGAACCGAGAGTAAATATCCCAAAAATCTAGATCTAATAAAAAGGAAAAAAAAATTTAATTTTTTTTATAAGAAGAACCCTGAGCTTTTAAGTAAACAAGTTATAATAAGCTATAGATTTATAAAAATTAACGGAATTAATTATGTAATAAAATTAATAAAAGATTAATAACAATTGTATGTCCTTATACTTTAAATAAAATTTTTAAAAAAATTAAAAATGTTTGTAAAAAATTTTTACAAATTATTAAATTAAATTTGAATTGATACAAATAGTAGTATTTTTAATAAAAAATAAACAACCATTTGTGTAAATAATATAAATTGTTTTTTTGTTATAAAAATTTATTTTGAAAATAATTGTTAAAAGCTAAAAAGTAAAAAAATTTTTAGTTATTAAAAAAATTAAAAAACATACAATTAATTAAGGCAATATTAAAATTAAATTTAAAATATAAAATAGAATAAATAATTTAAAGTGAATTAAAAATTACATTTCGCTATTGATGCGATTTTTAATTAAATGAGTAAGCGATTTTTAATTAAGTAAGTAAATTTTAATTATGTAAATTTTAATTATTATAATTATTATTATTAAGCAAGACCCCATATCTAAGCCTAAATTAATTTCTTCTTAAGGGCTTCAAGTTCCAAAAACTTTCGACGGTTCCAAGTTATCTACTTACCGCTCTAAAGAAATCTTATCTCAGTACTATGTATATTTTTAACAACTCGAGGAAACTTGGAATCGAAAGTAAAAATCGCTAAAAGCTATATCTACATAAATTTAAACAAGACCCCGTATCTAACCCAAAGCATCTTTTAGAAAATGCTTATAAACAAAAACAATAAAAAATAAACAAACAATATAAAAATTTAGTAAAACGAGCAAATACTGTTTGATCTTTAAAAAAATTTAAGAAACTCTAGTTTTATTATGAAAGACTTTGTTGAAGCTATGCCACCTGTTGAAGTTGGTTTAATAGGCATCTCTTCAAAACGGGTAACGTGTTTGAACGAAGCAAAAACAAATTGCTAAAATATATTATAATATATTACAAGAGAAGTTGCCTGCCTCGTTACGCTGTTAGAAGATATTAAGGTGCTGCTAAGTTAAACAGGTTCAAGGTTTAGGATGAGAATTTTAATTCGTCATGGCCTTAGTTTTGGCCACCGGCCGTTATTGTTGCAATGCACAGATTTTTTAATTAAACTGCGTATGGCTGGCTAAATGACATGCTAATCTATGTAGTCATGTGCAATTAGTTTTTATTTCATAATTTCGAGCATGAAAAAAATGACAGCCGGCAGTCAAAATTAGAACTTAAATCTGTTACCCTAAATGTAATTATTAGTTACTTTTAGTAAAGGGACAAATAATGTGTCATTTGTATGGAAAGCGGGTATCGCAACACTGGCGGGTTCGGTAGCGGCCCTGGTGGCCACGCCCAGCGAACTGATTCTCATTCGGATGCAGTGTGACGGACGGCTGTCACCCCAGGAGCAGAGAGGTAAGCATTGTTTGTTTATTTATTATTTTGAAAAATTTTTTCATAACAAAATAAATGAAAATAACTCAAAATATTTATTTATTGGTTTATTGGATTGTATCAGTAAAACACGATATGCAAGGTTTACCCAGCGTAAACTGCGATACGATAGTTGTTGTGTTATGATGCGATACGTTATGACAATTGTTGTTGTTGTTGCATTACCTGAAACTTATCTCCCCTATGCAGATTATGCAACGGGCAGGCGTTAAAACGGCGCCTGGAAAAAATACCTTCTGCAAAATATTTTCGGAAAGAATATTTTCTGAAAGACTTTTAAATTCTCAACTAAAGAAACTTTTTTTTTCTAAGCCTAAGTGAAACCCTAAAATCACGCTAAAAAAAGTTTAAAAAACCTTTAAAAGTTTTTAATAATACTGAATAATTTATTGCTGAAAGAAGATATTTTTTTCGGAAGATATTTTGCATAAGGTATTTTTACCGGACACCGCTAAGACGAGCCAGTAGGGGTGAAAAAATTTCACCCCCATGATTGAGACTCTTTGTCCAACATATATAACGATGTTGGCAACCTTTACCGCTAGAGTGTTCACTGCATGCAGTGTTCGCCCATTCCGAGGTCTTCATATAAAGGATTTTTTAAGTCGCCTGATATTGATCTTACTATTTAACGACGTACGTTAAAAGAATAGGTGTTTCTGCAAGGCCAGCGATACAAACTCCACACATAATGTAACTGTATTTGTCCACTGGTTTGCTAGATGGAAAACTGCAATGTCTTGCTGACGTACAACAACATTTTTCTAGCCATGCCAAGCCGGACTCATTTCTATGAGAGAAAAGATCCAGCAACCAGGTTGGACCCGTAGGCCCGTTGGGTGCTGCCTGAAAGTTAGCACGGTCCTGGTGGCTCATTTGCAAACGATAATTGTATCATAATTAGCTATTATTAATATAATTATGCTGTGGTATATTTCACTTGAGTCTTAATCTCGGGTCTTTGATACTCATGACGATGTGTTCTGGTGTCACAAATTTGACATAGGTTGTCACCAAGATTACAACTCTGATCCTTGATTTATAGGATTCTAATAACTTATAAATATTACTGGCTCAATAGACCTATAAAATATGGCACTAACAAAATACATCGAAACAAAATTTTAGTCTAATTTGTTTTTTGCAGGAGATAAATCAATTAAAGACAAAATCAAAATTACCGTGTGGCCATTGCGGCCTAGCCCACAACCGGAGGTCTAAGCTTATCTTTTCAACAATGTTTGGCCACCAAAAGATAAGTTCTCCCACGGTAAGGTGCATTCCTGCTAAACGCAGACCTAGGGAACTGGTGTGAGATAGGTAGGCCCCCTTCCCCCTT
>JASAMX010029572.1:0-21892 GCA_030248175.1 Microlaimidae sp. YZB2_3 | reverse complement strand
TGTTGTTTATACTTGTCACTACAGGAATTGCACAGTTTTTTTATTTTTAGTTATAATTGTATACGATTTCGTGTTTTGGTAAAACATCACCGTAAATTACAAAAAATAGAAAGTCACTATTTATTGACAAATTTAAGGAATCTTGTGGAACTGTATTTTCTTCTGAACAAAGAACAATGATCTCGGTCTACGCTGGCAATCATTTTGGCTATTATCTAGATGTATGTATCTGACAAATTGTATATTTAGTTTATTTTTTAAAAAGAATTTTTGCTTTAAATTAAGAGTTTATTTGAGGGGGGATAGATCTACAAAAGTGAATGACTGAATTTTAATAAAAGTTAGATATCGTCTCAGATATTTATTTTCGTCTGACAAAAGTATAGTGCGATCGAAAACTCAGATTATGATGTATTGGAACGGTAATAAATTCATTGTTTACCATTTGTTTTATTTTAAGATATATTTCAAATTGACCTGTTCAAAAAACAATTTTTGACCATTTAAAAATCCAATTTGTCGAGTTTTTTCGGCAATTTTATAGGAAAGTTAAAGAAAAAAATAAGGGGCAACTTTTAATATGTGGTTTGGAGAAATCGTAAATCAAAATTTAAGAAAATTAAAAAATTGATGTTTTTGAAAAAGAAAAATCAAATAAAAAAAAAATCATGAATTAGTTTTTTCAAATCAAAATAATGTATCCAAAAATGTATTAGGCTTGTGTTTCTAACTATTTCCAAACTTTCATTAAAATCTGAGCGAATAAATTTTTTTGTTTAATTTTTTTCTAATTGACGCTGAGAAATAAAATTCGAACCGTTTCTTTAAAAGTAGCTTTTAAGTGACAAACTCAGTGGACCCATAGCCGAGTGTGACGTCCGGCTTGGATCCTCGAGTTCGCTGGGCCGGTTTTTTACGGCGAAAAAAAATTTTTTTTTAATTTTTAGCTTTTTTATTAAAAAATGTTTATTAAAATCGAAAAATAAAAAAAATAATATTTTTGGTAATAAATTTTATCAATGTTTCGTATTTCTACATGTATTTTTTATTGATGTTATTTATTATTGTGGACGAGGAAACATTTTTTTACAGAAAAATGAATGTCAAAAATGGTATTAGTAGGTTGAATTATTTTAGTAAAAATTAGGAAGGATTTTTGTTGTCAAAGTCTAACCTGTTGTGTTTGACCTTAAATTAGCAGGAAGAAACTTAGAAAAAATGTAATTTTATTTTACTTCTACAGTTAGAAAAAAAAGATAAACGAACTTACACCGCAACAAGCACAATATCACACACCGCATGCAACCCAATATTTTAATGGTTTGTAGTAGTTATATTATATAATGGATTTTATGGTTTTCGGGGTTCCATATATACATTTTTTAACATTATATTATATAATATTTGAAACGTTAAAATTCATGAGACGTTTGGAAAATGATAGTTTTAAAGTTCAACCAACTTTCAGCCGCTGCGTATATATCTAGCGCATCCCACTTGTCAGAAAACAGAAAAAAATCCTAGAATCAGGTAGTTTGTTGAATAATGGTTTAAAAAGAAAAATAATACGGGGTGAACAGCCCGCCTTTAACAATTCTGAATTTTTGCCTTTCCTATTCACTATTGTGTTCAACAATGTTCCGAATTATTGCCTCGCCAATACGGTGCGCGATAATTGTGCGACAATTTTTGGTTTTTGGTGCCACAAATCTCACTGGCTTTTTCCTATTTTTTTGACTCGCTTGGTTCAGTAGTTAAATTATTATATAGTTTATGATTATTTTTTGGCTAACATATTATTATTGACAATTAGTAAAATTATTAATCATGGCACCTACCTAGCATTACAAAATTTTGCGGCGGGAATGCTGTACCCAAAATTTTGTAATGCTAGGTAGGTCCATTGTTTAATAATTTTACTAATATGATTGTCAATAATAATATGTTAGCCAAAAATAAGTAGTAAACTATATAATAATAATTTAACTACTGAACCAAGCGAGGTCGAAAAAATTCGCATAGAAAGGCCCACAGTGAGCTTATCGCACCAAACAAAGGTTGTCGCACAATTATCGCGCACAATTATTACTGGCGAGAGCAATAATTGGGAAAACATTGTTGAGCACAATAATGAACATATCGGAAAAGGCGAGTAAACCCAGGAATTGTTACAGGCGGGCTGTGCACCCGCCAGCTATCTCCGTCTATTTTTTTCTCTTTTAAAACCATTTCTCGAAAGCGGAGCTTCTCTTCATATCCCTGATTCTAGGACTTTTTTCTGTTTTCTTAATGACAAGTGGGATGCGAAAGATGGCAGCTCAATATGCGCAGCGGCTGAAAGTTGGTTGAACTTTAAAACTATCATTTTCCAAACGTCTCATGAATTTTAACGTTTACAAATATTATATAATATAATGTTAAAATATATATATGGAACCCCGAAAACCAGTAAAATCCATTATATAATATAACTGCTCCGGCAGCAAAGACCAGTTCGTGAAATATTGAGGATTGCATGCGGTGTGTGATATTGTGCTTGCTTGCAGTTGCTATTCGTTTATGTCTTTTTTTTCTAACTGTAGAAGTAGAATCAAAATTACATTTTTTATAATTTCTTATTGCTAATTTAGGTAGAACACAACAGTTAGATTTTGACAACAGATCCTTACTAATTAATTTTTACTAAAGTAATTAGACCTGCTGATACCATTTTTGACATTCATTTTTCTGTAAAAAAATGTTATCGTCCACAATCATCAAATAACATCAATAAAATACATGTCAAAAATACAAAACATTGATAAAATTTATTACCAAAAATATTTTATTTTTTTATTTTCGATTTTAATAAAACATTTTTTTTAATAAAAAAGCTAAAAATTAAAAAAAAATTTTTTTTCGCCGTAAAAAATGCGGCCCAGCGAAGACTCGATCCCAAGGATCCAAGCCCGACGTACTAACCACTCGGCTACTGGGTCAGCTGAGATTTGTCACTTAAAAGCTACTTTTAAAGAAACGGTTCAAAATTTAGTTTCTCGGCGTCAATTAAAAAAAATTAAACGAATTTTAAAAAAAATTATTCGCTCAGATTTTAATGAAAGTTTGGAAATAGTTAGACACAAGCCTAATCAATATTTTGAATTGTATTTGATTAAAAAACTAATTCATGATTTTTTTTATTTGATTTTTCTTTCAAAAACATCGATTTTTTTAATTTTCTTTAAATTTTGAATTACGATTTACTCCAAACCACATCTAAAAGTTGCCCCTTATTTTTCTTTAACTTTCTATAAAATTGCGAAAAAAACTGAGCGAATCAAATTTTTTAAATGGTCAAAAACTGTTTTTTGAACTTTAGATTCATTGAAATATATCTTAAAATAGAACAAATGGTAAACAATGAATTTATTACCGTTAGATACATCATAATCTGAGTTTCGATCGCACTATACTTTTGTCAGACAAAAATAAATATCTGAGACGATATCTAACTTTTATTAAAATTCGTCATAACTGTGGTGTTCTGCCTCAAATCGGATTGAATAAACTCTTAATTTAAAGCAAAAATTCTTTTAAAAATAAACAATTAAATATACAATATTGTAGGATACATACCGTGTAAATAAAACCCAACAGAGCAATAATAGCCAAAATGATTGCAGCGTAGACCAGAATCATTGTTCTTTGTTCGGAAGAAAAAAATACAGTTCAGGTGAAATAAGATTCCTTAAATTTGTCAATAAATAGTGACTTTATATTTTTTGTAGATTTCGGTGATGTTTTACCAAAACACGAAAGAATCGTATACAATATAACTAAAAATAAAAAAACTGTGCAATTCCTGTATAAGAAACGGTGTCGGCGTTTGCAACATAATGAAATAATTTTAAATGGCACTTCAATTATAAGGGAAAGCATGCCATAAGTTTCGAAAAAAAGCCTTATATTAAATGGAATAGTATAAAGCTACATAAGTCTAAAAACTAAATGCTAGAAAAGACTGAAACAAGTCTCTTTAAAACCCGTAAATTAATAACAGATTTTGTGAAATTTTCAGAAAAACAAAACCGAATAAAAACAATACGTATAAAAGCTTTGGTTTGCGTTTTTTAACCATTAATAAAACTTATTTCACATAAATTTCTCTCAAAGTGGATTAACTTTTACATGAGTTAACCAGCTGTAAATACCACAGTATTAGTTAAGTCACACGTCGTCAAAACGATACAAAAAAAAAGTATAACGCAAGCGTCACAGTAACCATGAAAAATTTCTGTCAAAATAAGTTATCGCATTGCGCATTAAATTTTGTAATTTATCATTATTTTCGTATAAAGCAAAACATACCGCCATATTAACGGCTTTTTAAAATCAAATATCAAGTTCTAAGTCCGAAAAACATTAAAAAATTCAGATTTAATAAAAGGCGACTTTTTCTTTAATGTTTCATTTATTACATAAAACAAATTAGCTGTCAATGTATTTGTTAAATTAAAAGTCGCCTTATATTAAATCTGAATTTTTTAATGTTTTTCGGACTTAGAACTTGATATTTGATTTTAAAAAGCCGTTAATATGGCGGTATGTTTTGCTTTATACGAAAATAATGATAAATTACAAAATTTAATGCGCAATGCGATAACTTATTTTGACAGAACATTTTCATGGTTACTGTGACGCTTGCGTTATACTTTTTTGTACCGTTTTGACGACGTGTGACTTAACTAATACTGTGGTATTTACAGCTGGTTAACTCATGTAAAAGTTAATCCACTTTGAGAGAAATTTATGTGAAATAAGTTTTATTAATGGTTAAAAAACGCAAACTAAAGCTTTTATACGTATTGTTTTTATTCGGTTTTGTTTTTCTGAAAATTTCACAAAATCTGTTATTAATTTACAGGTTTTAAAGAGACTTGTTTCAATCTTTTCTGGCATTTAGTTTTTAGACTTATGTAGCTTTATACTATTCCATTTAATATAAGGCTTTTTTTCGAAACTTTGTTTCGTCTTTTGCTAGAATATATTTAAATATTTCGATTCTTTTAAACCCTAAATTATTATTTTATTTAGTATTCACTACTGTTGTAAAAAATAATGATTTTTGATTATTTTCAGAAAAAGCAAAAGTAATCTTAAAAAAATTAATTTAAGTAAAATAAGAGTAAATGTAGTTTGTAATATTTTAATTTAAGTAAAGTAAAAATAAAAGTAACGGTCGAAATTTTATTTAAGTAAAGTAAAAGTAAGACCTATTTGTTAAGTGAAAACAAGAGTAAAATTATAATAAAAGTAATTGTGCAACGGAGCAAAACGTCGATTTTGGAGCTACAGAGCTTCGTTCCAAAGTGTTTTGCTATTTTTATGCATAAATTTTTATTTTAATAAGTTCTTTAGTCTAAGTAATTGGTGTTTAGTGTGTTAGTGGCTTAAAAACTTTCTTTTGAGACTCATTTTACAACAAGTCCATAAGAAATCTACTTGTTGAAATTACTTAAATTTTACTTAAATTAATTTAAGTATTTGTAGGAAAAAATACGAGTAAGAGTAAAAGTGAAAGTAAGTGAAATTTAACCCTTTGGTATTCATTTCGCTGGAAATCCGCACAAGGAATTCTACGCCACTGCTGCTCAATGTTAAACTTCGTAAACGATCGTCAAGAGCCAAAGAGTTTAACACACTGCAGCACTGACGCAATATACCTTTTGCAAATTTGAACGAAATTTCAATTTGAAAGGTTTTTGAACGGAAAAAATCCCAAAGGGTTAAGTGTCGAGTAAAAGTAAAAGTAACAAAAAATTCGTACTTTTATTTGTTTAAGTAAAAGCAAATGTAACTTTTTATAACAGTAGTATACACTTTACGAAAGTATTAGAAATATATTTAAGTTTAAAGCAATATTATTCTTAATCCCACTAACCATTCTTATTATCTTTAATGAATGGTCTACAAATAGAGCAGGAGTTAAAGCATTTTTATACGTGGAGTATGTTTTGATTAAAAAACCAAAACGTGTTAAAGGAACTAAAATCACAGTTGGATGCCCATATAAAAATTTTTTGACAATAGCGAAATTTCTTTATATTACAATAAATCAAATATGTTGATAATTGTAGAAACGTAACGTTAAATCTAAAATATGCTAGTCTTTAAGAATATTATTTTGAAGAACATCCTTTTTAAAACTTCACTTACATGCTTCTCTTTAACATTTTTCGGTCTAAACATACAGGAGGGGTTAAAACGCACCTTTTTATTTCAAATTGTTAGAATATTTTTAAAGCTTCATTACCATTTTTTTTAAATTAAAAAATGGTTTTATTTATGCAAAAAGTAAAATAATTAAATTATTGCGGGTAAAAGCGACTATGTCGCTTTTTAACTGTTTCAAATCGTTAGTTCTAGTCATTTTATTCAGTTAACTTATGTTTTTAGCAAAAATCATAAAATCAATGTCACGTGAATTTTTTCAATAAGATTGATTTTGTGATTTTGCACTAATTGGTAATTTCTCGAGATTTATCAAAAACATATGGCCCAAGAAAATTTCCAATTAAAAATTAAATTTTTGAATAAAATTGTGCAAGAAAAAACGCTACATTTCTAACGCACAAGACTTTCTGTGCGTGTACCACTGATTTCTTACGCAGAGAATTTTTCTTGCTGTCAATGCTCGTTTTTTTGTGTAGTGCATTTCACGCAAAAATGGAAAAAAAGCTCCCATATGCACTGCAAAACAATGACACTGTGTTAAATATTGCGTTAAAAATTAATTAAAAGAACAACAGTGCGCCTATGAAATAGAAGAAAATCGCGGGTTTTCAGTATTAGAGTCGCACAAATCCGAATTTTCAGTAATTTTTTTAGTTTTAAAAATTATGTTTTCACCATTTTTGGATTATATATGCTTACTTTTATTAAAATATAATTATAAAAATCCTAAAATTAGCAATTTTTTTAAAATAAAAACTCAAAGATAGTTTTACTGGAATTTCTAGCATTTTTACTGGTATTCATAAAATTTTAAACCGGATTTATACGAAATGGGTCCGTAATTTTGGCAAGAAAACTCTGGACCGGGTCGTACACTTTTTAGACAGTGTCCAGTACTTAATATCATTAATTTTTGACACGTATTAATTGATTTTTTTAGCAAATTTAATTTGAAAACTTTTTCCAATTTCCAAATACAAACAGTTCATACTAATTTCTTGTTCAAAAAATCCAAGTTTGGTGTCTTTTGGGCTGTATAAAAATATTAAACTCGCTAAAAAGTGGACTGACTTGGTAGGGTTTTCCTGCCGAATCACGCGGACCCAGTCCGAATACACCTTACACAAAATTTTTAAATATCAGTGTAGTTTCAGCAATAAACTTTCATAGAAAAACTCATACATGAGCGAATTTAATAGCAATTATTACCAATTATTTTAATAAAATCTTAAAATATAAATAAAAATATTTTCCTATTAAAGCGATTACATTAGCTCTTTAAATAAAATTTTCTTTTTTATCACTGTCTAAAATTGTAAAAAGTGCTTTAAAATTTGTATTCTTAGGGGTCTTTACCCCGGTTCGTTCCGGTTGATTTGACAGCTAAATTTCCGGGCCGGGGCCGGGGTCAAGGAAATTGCGTTTGCCGGGGCCGGGGTAGAAAAAAAGTGCCGGGGCAAGCCGGGGTCCCGGTCGATCTATAGTACTAAGCTATTATAATGGCGGGACCAGGACAATTCGCTTCCTACAATTCGCTCCCGGGACAATTCGCTCCCGGGACAATTCGTTCCCTAGACAATTTTTTCCCTAGACAATTAGCTCTCTACACCTATTGCTCTCTTTAATTTAATCGTTCCTTGGGAAGATGAATTTAAAAGAATCGTTGATGTCCCAGTTTACTCTCGTTATTTCTTATAACCGTAATTTTCAGAAAGCATACTTTGTTTGGGACAAAATTTTAATCTGTTTTTATCACAATTTTTTTGCTGAATACAATTCAATGACGATTTTTTTGAAAAAAGGTGGTATTTTTTGAAACTTTAGATTAACAATGGGGTGAAAATAAGCTTGTTTTTTTTTTGAAAACCGTCACCAATATAACACAAAGTTTATGGGCGAATATTATTATGGTGTCCGAAAGACCTTCTGCAAAAAATCTTTAGAAAAAATATTTAGTTTTGAAAATTATTCACTAGTTTTTTAAAAAATTTTTAAGGTTTTTTTTATGTTTTTTTAGTTTGATTTTAAAGTTTCGCTTAGGCTTAGGGAAATCAAAGTTTTTTTTTCGTAATGAATTTAACAGTGTTTCTGAACTTATTTTTTCAAAAGATATTATGCAGAATGTATTTCTTCCTAGCGCCATTATTAATAAACTTTGAGCAAACAAAGGTAATACTTTGTTTAAAATTAATAAAACACTACTTTTTTAAGCGTGACGGGAAAAAGACACATCCATCAAAATCAAATAAAAACAAAGCGCAAAACATCCAAATATAGTTGCTAAACATTAATTCTGTTATAAAAATGTATGGTTATTTGATGTAAGGTGTTTTTCATTAATTTCCTAACAACAGTATATTTAAAAATTATACGAAGGTTGTATATAGAATAGAATAGAATAAATTTTAATGAAGAAGCAAAATGTTTTTTTATACGTTTATAAAAAGAAAATTTTGGTTTTCGTTTTTTTTTTAATTTTGGTTTCTAAATGGTAATACCAGAATTACAGCGAACACAACACAACAAAATGTAACTTCTAGTAAACAATATTTTTTTAAATCGCAGCATTGATTTAATATTTTTCAGAATTGAAAATGAAAAATTAAACTAAAATTCAGAATTTAAACCAAATTTTAAATCAAAAATTCATTGCAAGAAAGCAAATGGTCTCAAGAAAAGTAAGCTTTATAGAAATTATACGCTTATAAAAAACCTTGCGAACTATGAATGAAGAGCAAAGAAATACAAACACAAGAAAATGAGTTGTGTAAGGAGCGAACTGTCCACAATGAACTGTTTTGTAAAAATTGCGTTTATGAAGAAGCCCGGGACAGGAGCGAATCGGGCAGGAAGCGAACTGTCCAGGGAGCGAATTATTACGGGAGCGAATTGTCCCGGTAGCGAATTGTAGGATGCGAATTGTCCCCAATTCTATAATGGCACACGCCTGTGCAACCATTTTTACGTCATTCGCACATTTTTTGGTATAATAATTATTATATATTTATTAATACATATTATATATCATCACGAACGAATTGTACGTTGAGTTGAGAATAACATTTTTTTATCCAGCATAGCAATTTTTTGACGAAACAATGAAATAATACCATATTTTTTTTAAAATTTTTATACAATGTTATTAATCTTAAATCTCGGAACGAAAATAAAACACAAACGGAAAACAAACAATTAGATCGGTCAATTTTTAAGACGCTTTGTTAGGGGTTAACTTATTTTAGAAAAATATAGTTAGTAAGTCTTCTTTTTATTTATCGACGTTTGGTGCATTTCGCATGTTTATCGGTAAACAAATAAAGTACAAAAATCGTGTGCCGATTTCGGTGTGTTTTTTTAACCTACAGTTTGTAACAAAATTCCGTACATTGCCAACTAGAAATTTTTCATCAGAAATATTTTGCTATCAGAACAGAAAATTTATACGGGGTATATAAATTTTCTTAAACAGCTCAGGAAATTTTTTTTATTAGTGAACTCTTAAAAGTAATATGCTTGTTTTTATACGGATTTATTTTACGCAAAACATCGCGGGCTCATTGCTACAATAAGTGCAACAACAACTCATCGCAATTTTATAAGACCACTATTTTTAATTTTAGCCGTTACCAAAGAGGCCTTTGGATATTGCAAAATATATGTGTTTTTTGTTTTTGAACTGTTTTAAAATTATTGGTACTGAATATTGTCGACGCAAATCAACAATATCACGTTATATTTAAATTTATTCTATCAGTTTTTACGTGCACATAGACAAATTTCTAATGCACAATAAATTTTTTGTGCCAAAATAGCTGAAAACATGCTGCTCCGGAGTTTTTAATTGTTGAAAATTTAAATTTAATGTGAGATTTTAAATTAAAACATTATATTTTATAAAAAAAGTTCACTTTAAACCATGGACAACAACCTAATCGACAAATAATATTTTGACTATAAATAGACTGAAACAATTGTGCGGGGCCTTCTGGTGGTAAAAAATTTCAAATTCAATAACATAAAAACAAACTAAAAACAAAACAAATTATCAATTTTATACGGGCATCCTAGGTAAATAAAAATAATAAAGTTTACACAATAAAAATAATGGATCCAAAAAATACAGCGAAAATTATTTGTCAGCCGTATGTCTGACACGGGCTACTTGTTTCGAAAAATAAACGATAAATATCTGCTGACTGCACAATAATGAAGGAATGAATAAAGACAGCCACCAGACATAAAGCAAACACCCGAAAACAGCAGGGGCCAGTCCACTAACCGCATGTTAAAGGAGCACTGTCACAAATCAAATTCCTATAACGCCCGAACCGGACTGCACCTTTAATACTAAACCTACCTAACTCAACTTTGGTATTTAGAGTGCTCCACTACAATGCTACAACATTTTTAAATTTCAGCTGAATCGGTTCAGTATTAAAGGAGCAGTCCGGTTCGGGCGTTATAGGAATTTGATTTGTGACAGTGCTCCTTTAACTACCAGCTAAGTTGTTGTTAAAACAAGCTTTTATTGCTAGAATTTGCTTTTTTCGTCTGTAAAATTTAAGATTTTTTTGATTTCAATTGAAAAACCTAATATTTTAACAATATAATGAAAATTAATTTAAATACACATTATTAATAATTATTTGGATATTAAAGCCATTTCTTTTACATTTAATCATTCTATTGTATTATTTTTAATATATGCGTTGCAAAATCATTTATTTTGATAAACTACAGCAATTATTATTAAAACAAAGAATATTGTTATAAAATTATTAAAAAACCTTGAAAATAAGATTTTTTTATTATTGGCTAATTTAGCCTGGAGTTAACATGTCGTTAGTATAACAATAACAATAAATTTAGCAAAAAGACATGCGCTAGTGACAAAACTCGAATTCTAAGTGTATATAAACGGCATAACTGGTTTATTAAAAATTATATTATTGTGCAACTTTGGCTTTTGACTATAAGCTGAAACCACATTTTTTGTAGAAATACTTAAAATTATTATTAAGCAAAAAGCTGCACAAACCAGACGTGATTTTTCCATAGTTCACATACGTTTACTTCATCATCAACAACATCAAATCTGCGACTTAATTGCCGCCAATATGAATCACAATTGTAACTAATTATCAATGAACATAGCTATCTGATATGACTTTAAAGGCTCAAAAAGAGCGCTTATTTAAGTCAGTTTTAAAACTTTTCTTGAATGCATCCAAAGAATCGACAGTTACTTGAGATGGGAGTAGATTGTTCCAAGGTGTAACAACCCTATTTGCAAAAGAAAATTTCCTTGCATTAATTCGGCAGTCTTCCATTGCCAATTTAAATGGATGACCACGGGTGGGCTGCAGGTTAAACTTAAAAAATCATTGGCTTGCAAATTGTTTAAGCAATGTATAATTTTAGAAAAATGTCAACCGCTACTAGTTCTATTGCATTGTACTTTTCCACCATTTCAACTTCAACTACTCTAAAAATATTTTTAATCAATAGAACTACTCCACCTCCCCGCATGCTGTCGATCCCTTCGATAAACATTAAATTTTCTGTTTTTTAAAATCATTTGGTCAGTCGTTTAGTACTTCCCATTAGTCCACATTTTTTTAGTATAAACATATGGGGGGAATCGCAGTTTTCCTGCTATATTTTGAGAATATTTTTCGAGGATAATTATTCACAAAAAGTCTTGTGTTCGTATTCGTATATTTATGAAACAGTGCTCTAAGTTTGTTTTCTAAATCACGCCATATCAACAAATAACGGCATAGTCAAAGTTTTTCAAAAATTTTATCTGAAAAAACCAAGACAAAGCTTCAGATTAAAGCTTTTTATCGATACACCGCGCCATTACTGAGATATGACTTTTATTCAAATTCAAGTCTTTTCACCAGTGCACATTATTTTCGTGCAGACTACAGCTTTCATTTAATCAGGCTGTACTTCTATGGTAGTTCAGTCACATTCGTGAAATGCAAAAACATTAGTATATTTGTTGTAAACAAGACTTACGTGGCGTGCAAAGGAAAAGAAACTTGTTTGGGATTTGTGATCAAATCACTTTCTTTTCGCAATGACCTCTATTAATATAAGTAAAGAAAAACTTGTTTTTGATTTTTTGATCTCAGTAAAACGTTTGAAAGTAATAATGGCTGAAATTTTTAACCTGAAGTTTAATAATCTATTTACAAATCAACACCCAGTTTGTTTGTAGCACCGGTTTTATGTTTTTTTAAACCCAAAAGAACTTTGTGATAACCGAATGATCTACGGTCTGAACATAAATATTTTAAAGCTTTCCTATTTGTTTACCTTCCCTTCTGGGATATAACAAATAATTTACCAAGACCCCCAAGTTAACAATATTGTGTATCACACATTCATTAAATTTTTTCTAATTCACTACTTTAAAAAAATATAATTAAAAAACAATTTTAATGGAAGACATAAAGGTACACATTGAACTTATATAACATTTCAAAAAATTAAAAAAACCTGTTATCAAAATCAAACTTGATTTCTTACCGCGTAAACGTTGAAATGCGTTTGGAGAGCTTTTCAATCATTCACACAACTTTCAATCTGTGATATAAACACCATCAAATATCAACCAAAAAGAAACCTCCTTCCTTCTAGGTTTAAGAAAAACCTGACAAATTCAGGGCGGGGAGTTTCTTTTCTCTGTTATTATTTACAAAAAAAATAAATCCAACACCACAATGATTACACACATGACCAAATTGGCCCCATGCATTCACTCACACAATAAAAAATGTCTTCCAACCCAGACGAGAATTTTTAAAGGAAACCTCTTAAACCCGTCGGACGGTGCTGGGTGGGATTGGTAACTGTCTCTCCCCCCCTCCAAATTAAATTTATAACAATAATAAAATTTGGCTGTTTTAAACGAATGGAATTTTAAACTTTTTTGGCACCTCGCTTATCGCTCACCTGTTAATTTTATTTAAGATACATTTGTGATTGAAGTATCTTCATGGACCCTCAAAAATACAAAAAAACAACGCTAGAATTTTAAGGACCTTTAAATGGATTCGTGATCTGCGGTTGATATATTGCTCTCTGGAAAAAAGGTGGGAGGATAACACTTAGAGACCCTCACGTTCATTGGTAGGAATCGACCGGGGCCCCGGTAAATGCAATTTTCGCTACCCCGGCCCCCCATTTTAGCTACCTATTTTTATATTCTTTCTTAAAACAATTAAAGATAAATTCTATCAGGGTGAAAATAGATAAGTGGTAAAGTAACCACTCATTTTCTGAGAAAATATCACGTGCAGAGAAACACATGACGCAACTAAATAATAATTGGTTACATAACCGCTGAAAACTTTTTTTTTAATTTTTCTCGCTCATGGGTTTATTGTTTATTTATTCCTGGCGGAGAGTGGTTACGCCCTTAATTTCAGCCTGGAAGACTTTAGCTTTAGTAGATTTTTGTTCAGAAAGGTACTAATTGTAATTAGTTCAAAATGTACCGATAAAAAACTTAGTAGAAAATACTAAGTACTTAGTAAACGACCCATTTTTACTAATTGTTCGTAGGGGTAACTAACAGTCTTAGTAATTTTTTTAAAAATAAGTTGGTAGTGCAAACATATTGCGATGATGGCGTCATGACGGACCAAATATTGCGCCACCTTAAGTTAATTGAATGGCAAAAATATTTACTAAAACTTAATAAACCGTTTTACTTACTTTGTTAATTTGGTATGGTAGGTGATAATCATCACGTACCACACCAGAAAATGATGATCTTGAAGCTAAATATACTGATCAGCAAAAACCACGACACTTTGGCAGAAATTTAATTACAATTCTGAAACCAAAGAGTGTTAATTGATGCGTGATCGTAAAGAATTATGTGGGCCATTGATGTAAGTGCCATTTCTTGATAAAATATGAATCCAATGAATTCCACAATATCAATTTCATTGGTGGTCGATTTATAATTAAACATTATATTATCAAGTTTATTACGCAATTATCAAACAATAAACAAATTTATTTTTTTAATGATTTTTATTTTCGAACAGTTGGGAGGAATTGATTACAATACAGTATACACAAAATGAATAGAATAAATAAAACACAATACTTTCAAAAAACTCTAACTCGAGTTAGCTGTCCATAGTTTTTATCTCCTTGCTTTTTCCAATGACCAACGTCGTGCGCAAATATTTTTCAATTCTTCTCAGGACCTTTATGTACATCGGAATTACTGTCGTGATTCTTCATAAATATCCTGCTGGGTGCTGATATACTTACATGATGAGCGGTTTAACTACTGGGTCAATAAGGGGCTGTCCGCTGTCTGCTCTGTGCAATCCTTATTGTTGCCGAAAGGCTGTTATTGTGCAGTCATGAGATTTTATTTTAATATTTTTTATTTTGATCCATAAATCGAAAACAAGGACCCAAATGAAAAAAGTGGCTCCCAAGAAAGTTGCGTAATTCTTCCTTTTTTTAAATGAGTCCCTGTTTATTTTTGATCAATCAGTAAGGAAGGAGGAATATTGATTTTAAGAATTAAGCGTTAGAATAATAATAATCATAAGAAAATAAAGATGAATTGCAAATTTAACTATGCTTTTTAATAAGGGTTGGCGCGGGGCTTTAGGCCACGTATGATGAATCGAGAACAAGGATCTGAATAAAAAAAAGAATAAATCTCCACGTTTTCTAACGAGCATGTTTTTATGATGGAAAAGTATTAGTAATGGACAGTTCCGGGCAAAATTTGGAATTCCGGTTCGGTTCCGGGGGTTCCGCATAATGTGATGGCAGTTCCGGACAAAATTTAGAATTCCGGTTCTGGTTGTCCCGCAGTTCCACCCATCACTAGAGTATCCGAGTTGACGGAACCAGATTTTAATATTTTTTATAGAATTACTAAACAATAGTTGTGCAAAAGTTAAGGTTTCATCCTTCGGGTTTTTACAGAATTTAAGCATTCAGTTCAGTGTTGGTACGAAGTAGCAGTGGACTAGGGGAGACATTCTGACGTGGGTAACTTTTTTACGTGCTTAAAGTATGCGAGAGAAAAATCAATTTTATCCAGATTAAAAAACTTTCTCTATTCTTTTAATAAAAAAATATATCCACGTCAAATATACTGTGTTGTTGTTGCGACTTATTTTACTGTAGTAGGGGTAAATTCATACACCGGAAATGGCTAATAATGTTTTGTATTCAAACAATAGAAAACATGAATCCGAAAAGTTAAATGGGTAATATTAATTTTGATATTCTTCGCGTATACTTTAGCACGTAAGGGGGAAGTTAAAACCCCGAATTCTGGGAAGAGGTTTAACCCCCTCCAGAGTGGGAGAAAATTGTCTTTAAATGATTGTTTTAAAAACAATGCAGGCAAAATGCCTTAAAACACGATATGGGTTCTTAAGATATTTTTGCCTTATGCGTTTCTAGGATTTTAACCCCTTTCCTAAATTCTAGTTGAACACCCACTCCGTACCAACTTGTCACTGTATGGGTCGGACCCGGACCCCTCCTAGATTTTTAAACGCCATTTTCTTGGAGTAAAGATCCACTCTAGTTTTTTTTATTTTTAATTTGACAGCGCTACTAAATGGTTTGCAATAAAAATAAATATTAAAACCCCTATTAAAATCTTTATTCATTAAATAAAAAATAAAATACAAAATTACAATAAAATAATATGAAACAACGAAGGCATATCTAAATCTAGCCCCCCCCCCCCCCAAAGTTCCGATTTTATTCACCCTTACCCCCTCTTTAAAATTTTAAATAAAAAAGGGGTCGGGGGATGAGGGGCACAAATTTGTTTTAACCAGGTTTAATAATTGTTCTTTTTATAGCACAATGCTACATTTTATTGAATAAAAGGCGCTATTGGATGAATAAAAAAGGACTAAAAAACTTTGTTATAGTCTGTTTATCTATGTATAGTCTGTTAAAAAATGATTGAGACTGGCGACAAAAGGTAAACTTTAAAACGTTATCTCAAGTGCGGCTGAACAAATTAGAACAGTACCTATATTAGGGTGTAGCATAGACTTTTAGCTATAATTTAAAACTAAAAGAAAGTGGTTATCATCAATGACGCCATCACTACGGTGAAAAAACTTGGGCCTCAAAAATTAAAATTTTTTATTACTGCGAAATAGAAATGCCACTTGGTATAATATGCTATTAGCTTATAAATTTTTAAGAGTTTTCCCTAAAAATTTGAGCACAATTGAAATGGTGAGTTCTATAACGGTTTAAATGCAGTTGGTTTTCGGGTTTTTTCACCGAGTCTTAATATAGGGACCCACTTAATTTTAAGATCGCTTGATGCTATTGGCATAGGTCACCGACCTCCGACGGCTAGGGGGTCCACACCCCGGGGTGTTTTGGTTTTTGACCTCTAGGGGGTGTGTTAGGGGAGGTGTTTTTTATCAAATAAAGTCTTTAGGGGGGTGTTAGGGGGTTTTTTGGTCTTTATAGAGGGGGGTTTGGGTAGTCTGGGAAGTGGGCCTTAGGGGGGGGGGTGTCCGGTCTGAGGTCTTAGGGGGGGGTGCCACCCCTACCACCCCCCATCGGTGACCTATGGCTATTGGGATGTGGCTAGCCTAGCACTAACGCAAAAGCCTCTAAATGTTGCGCTTATCCCACCCATATTCTATGGTTTTTCCATTATCCTTTCACCCCCTGTCGTTTATTTTATTCCTGATATTTTTCAGAGACTTGTCCGAGCCCTTCTCTCCCTCCCAGTTAGTATTTTCACGATACATCGCATTTTACACAATCAGAGCGATGTGATGTAATGGTCGTTACGATTACAACATGAGCGACAGGGCGTATTACGGCCGTACCCAGGATTTCAATTAAGGGGGTGATTTTTTGGAAGGTGGTTTATATGTAACTATAAAGGGGGTCTCTGGGGGGGGGGGGAGGCGGTAGTCAAGGGACCGAGCCCCTTGTTAGTGGGGTCTGGGGGTAGAATGATCCGCAGGAGAAAAAATCTTAATTTAAGGTGCTAAAACACAAGAAATTTTAATTCCAGCTGATATTTATTATAAAATTTAAGGTATTTTATAGCCTTTTAAATTTAAAATATGTGTTTAATACCTTAAAAATAGGAAAATAATATGTATAGTAGTTTTATTTAACATGTATTCCTTAACTATTGAACGGCATAACCGATTTCAAAATTTTTTGTAAGCTTAATATTAGGTTTTTTGACACAAACCCAAAATAAAAAGTCGTTATTATTTGATAAACTTTACGTTTAATATTTTCGAGAAAAAATTTTAAAAAAAATTTTGGGTTGTCCTCCTAGCCCTTCGGAAGGTCACCCCCGCCCCAAAAAATATTTAGGTCAAAAATTCTGAAAAAAATGGCGCACGTTTGGTGTATAACTTGCGTTGATGCTAGCCACACTCCAAAAACACACAGCGATCTTAAAGTTAAGTGTACCCCCATATTAGGAATTGGTGAAAAAAAAAACAACGCAAAAACCGACCACATTCAAACCGTCATAAAAAACTCACCGTTCCAATCGTGCTCAAATTTTCGGGGAAAACTCAGAAAAATATAAGCTGACAGCATATCAAATGGCGTTTCTTACCTCGCAGTAATAAAAAGTTTTAACTTTTTGAGGCCTAAGTTTTTTCACCGTATTGGCCGTAGTGATTTGGCCTAAGCGTCATTGATGAACAATACTTTCTTTTAGTTTTAAATGATAGCTAAAACTTTAAGCTACACATTAATATAGGTATTGTTCTAATTCGTTTTGCCATTCTTGAGATGAGATATAACGTTTTAAAGTTACGTTTTTGTCGTCAATTTCAGTCATAGGTGAGCACGGTCGGGGAAGATAGGGGGGGGGGGCGGTTACCCGGGGTAAATCGAATTTTGAATTCTAGGAGGGGGGTCCCAGGGGGGTCCGGACCCCCCTAGCTTTTTAGGGGGGGGGTCGACCCGGGGTGCGAAATTTTGAAATCTAGAGGGGGGTCAGGTGGGGTCCGGTGTCGAAAGCAAAACAGTTTTAAATCATAATAACTATATTAATTGTTCTTTTTATAGGATAATACTATATTTTATTGAATAAAAAGCCATATTCATGTATAAAAAGGGTGTAAAAGCATGAATATGTGATGAAAATTCACGTTTTTGGAAGAAAATTTAGTATAAAAAAGGTACCTAAAATTTTCCCGAGAGGGGAGGGGGGGGGGGGTCAGATTTCAAAATCTAGAGGGGGGTCAGGGGTAAAAAATTCGGAAATTTGGGGTGAGGCCCCCCCTAGATTTTCGTCTAGGGGGGCCCCAAAATTTCGAGGCTCGGGGGGGTGGACCCCACCCTGCCCCCCCTTTCTCACCTATGATTTCAGTCATTTTTGAACAGACTTACAGCCGGATTCATAAACCGGCGAAGCCTCGCCGGTCGTCGACGCCCGGCGTTTCCGCGCTTAGCATAGATTTTGCGCCTATCGCACATTGAAGCACAATACTGTAAAACTCGTGAATATGGTAGGATATTTTGATTTACAGTCATGATTTTTATATATTGCTAATTGTGATTATAATAATTTTATAAATAAAAATAAACTTTAGAAATAACGTAATGTATTTTTATAATATTGTGTTTCATAGTTTCAATGTGTGATACGCGCAAAATCCTCGCTAAGCGCAGAGACGCCGGGCGTCGACGCCCGGCGAGGCTTCGCCGATTTATGAATACTGCTGTATAGTTACATCCTGGTTTAATCTTAACTTTCTCCACCCTCTCTCCGTCACAAAAAAAATTAAACTTCATAAAAAAATTAAAAAAATAAACTCCAACAATAACTACAAGGTAATAAAAAAATTAAACTCCAACAAAAATTAAACGTTATGAAAAAATTAAACTCCAACAATAACTACAAAGTAATATCACAATACATGGTTAGGGGGGGTTTGGGGAGTTAATTTTATAGGTGGGCAGGGGGGTTAAGGGGGTTATATCTCCTAAAAAACCCGATTATAGCCGACACTCCCCCTAAAATTTGGGGGTACCCCGGACGAGAAGGGCCAAAACCTACTCCGAAAACGTTAAAGAAAATCAGCGATTAAGCTTAGCCTTAGCAAAACTCAAGCCTAAAGCTGAAACCTAAGCCTAAGCAAAAGCTAAGCTAAGTCTAAGCCTAAGCAAAACCTCTAAGCCTAACCAAAATCTAAGCTAGACCGAAGAGTACACAAAACCTAAGCAAAGTCTAAGCCTAAGCAAAACCTAAGCCTAAGCATAATCTAAGCTAAGCCTAAGCCAATCCTAAGTTAAGCAAAACCTAACCTAACCCCTCCCCTGTCAATTTTGGGGTAGGTTTTGGCTTTCGACACCCCGGACATCCCCCCTAAAACTTGGGGAGGGGGGTCTCAGTATTATAAACGCTAAAAATGGGGTATTTGATTGAAGTATACCCCAAACTGTTTTTGGGATACCCCTCCCAATTTTGGGGATCGGGTATACCCTCCCCCCAAAATCCGGGAGGCTGCCCACCTATGGTTAACCTCCCAAATTCTGAGATGGAGGGTTTAATCACTCAAAAGTTGTAGGGTGAGAGAAAAGGTTAACTTCCCAATTTTGGAAAAATGAAGAAACAATCACTTTAAAATGACTTCTAACCATAGATGAACAAGGGGGGCGAGGTAGGGTGGGGTCCACCCCCCTAGCCTCGAAATTTTGGCCCCCCCTAGAAAAAAATCCAGGGCCCCCCTCCCCCCAAATTTTCGAATTTTTGACCCCTGACCCCCCTCTAGATTTTGAAATCTGACCCCCCTCCCCTCTCGAGAAAATCCCCCCTCTAGATTTTGAAATCTGACCCCCCTCCCCTCTCGAGAAAATTTTAAGTACTTTTTTTATACTAAATTTTCTTGCAAAAACGTGAATTTTTATTACAAATTCATATTTTCACACCCTTTTTATACCTAAATATCGCTTTTTATTCAATAAAATGTAGTATTATCCATTAAAAAGAACTATTATTAAAGTTATTATGGTTTAAAAATGTTTTGCTTTGGACACCGGACCAACCTGACCCCACTCTAGATTTCAAAATTTTGCACCCCGAGTCGACCGCCCCCTAAAAAGCTAGGGGGGGAGTTCAACAACCCCCCTAGGACCCCCCTTCTAGATTTTGAAAAGTCATTTACCCGGGGTAAACACCCCCCGCCTTTTTGACCGTGTTCATTTATGCTTCTAACTGCCTCCAAACTTAGGTTTTAAAGTCAAAATAAACGTTTTAAGCAATAAAAAGCTCAAAAATGCAATAAAAATGGCTTCTTCACCTAAAATTAGCGTTTTTTTACTTATTTTTCTTTTAAATCGAAAAAAATGCACTTCAAAAAAACGATAGGGTAAATGCGTTTCTCGGATTTTACTTCTCCTCTAATTCCGGGTTTAACCGCCCCACACTCCAGACCAACTTGCCCATGTATGTATATCACTGTTATGTTAGTGCTCGCATTTACTAACGAATCGATGTTTTTGCGAATCATACACAATGGCCATCTGGGTTTTAATTTTCTTCAGCATAAATTCCGGAGCTTTAAAACCTTTTAGTTCATTAAGATTCACTTCAGGGTTGTTGCTAAAATTATTACACATTGATATTAATATTTTTTAGAATCTGGTCGTTTGCACTGATCTTTTCAAGAATGTTTAAAAGACCAGCGCTCTTTGCTTATTGTTGTTGTTATGAATGATATTACTGAAGTAATAATTGCCATGACCCAAAGTTTTGGGTTTTCAACAAGCTTTTCAACCCAACGATTTAATACAGAATACACTAATTAATGAACATTATTCAATAATACCGTAGCAAGCCCATCTAAACAGAGAAATACGGAAGGAAACGCTCATACAAACCCGTAGCTGTGTATCAGCCTTGGCTGAAAAGACGTAGAGTGGGATCCATTCCCTTAGCCTTGAAATTTTGGCCCCTCTCTCCTTAAAAACAAAAACCAGGGCCCACTCCTCCCCACCCAAATTTAGAAGTTTTTGTATCCTTGACCCTTCTAGAATCCCCCATAGGTGCGCAGCCTCCCAGATTTTTTTTTGGGGGGTATACCTGACCCCCCAAATTTTTTTTTTTGGAGCGGGTGTCCCAAAAATTTTTTGGGGGTATACCTCAAACACCCCATTTTTAGCGTTTTTAGTACTGGGATCTGGTACATAGATGTTTTCGGGGGGGGGGGGGGGAGGACAGAGGACTCAACCCCCCCGGAGCCAAAATTTTGGACCCCCCTAGAAAAACTCCTGGAGGCCACCGCCCTCCCCCCCAAAGCTCAAGGGCGGTACAGCCTGACCCCCCTCCCGATCAATTTAGAAGTATAATTTTTAGTTACTGTCAAAAACACCGTTTTTCAGTTAAAAACAGTGTTTAAATACACTTTTTAGGCCTAAATAGGCTGCTTTAGTAGATAAAATTCAATATTAGACCTAAAAACACTTAAATTATTGATTTAAAAAAACTTTGTTAAAAAATCAAACCCCCTGACCCCCTCCCCAAAATTTGGAATCTCGCACCCGGGGTCGACGCCCCCTTAAAAGCCAGGGGGGTCCGGACCCCCCTGGAAGCTTGCTTGCCGAGCCTCGTTAAGGGGGGGGGGGGTCAGGCCGGACCGCTCTTGAGCTTTGGGAGGGGGGG
>JASAMX010029566.1:0-16723 GCA_030248175.1 Microlaimidae sp. YZB2_3 | reverse complement strand
CATTAAAAAACGCTTATTCCGAACTAGTCTATTTTATTAAGGTCTTCCGCGTCCAAAACCGTCCGGACCCAAGTCTTCCAAAACCGCCCCGAAGAAAATCGCCCTCCACGCTCGAACCGAGGAAAATATTAGACGCGGAACCGACGGCCGCCGTCCAGTCAGAACCGGGACCGCGCCTAAGCGCAGGGTGACCGGTTTGAAATGTCCGAATTCCGGCGGACGCGGCATTCAGATCTGCGGGTTCGAGGAAGATTCCAGTCAAGGTACATAAATAAAGAGTAAATTTCAATTTCAATTAATTTCAATTCGAAGAAAAGTAAACCGTTTTTAAGTTTTAATTAATTTAATTTCGATTAATTTCAATTCGAAGAAAAGTAAATCATTTTTGAGTTTTTAATTCGAAAATACCCCCGAAAAGTAGAAAAAATAAAATATAGTACAAAGAGAACTCGTAAAGTTTAGCGCGAGGTTTTTAGCTTGTGAATAAAACCAGCTAAATCGGAGTGTAAATCGGTTAATTTAGGAAATATGCGCTTTTTACGTCATTAGAAGTACAAATATTCGAACAACAATAAGCCATTAAACGAGAAGGGTTTATTTAACTACTAGCCAGAGAAGGTAAATTTAAAACTCGGTGAGTTTAATTTTCGTCTAAGCCATGCACCTTTTAACTATATAAAATTTTGCTTTTGAAACTATGTTTTAGTAAAATAAAAAATTTTTAAGATGATAAAAGCAGTTCAAGAGAGAAAAGTAGCAGAAAATCAGATAAATCTCAAGCCAGTGACGATTCAAGGTACTGGTATAAATAAAAATATATTTTTGCTTGTATCACAAAACATAAACAAAACGTAAAATAATCAATTTTATGTAAAATTCTATGCTTGCATTCTTATTTAATTATCTTAGAATATTAAAATATTTTTGAGGCTGCGAATCCATTCGATTTAGTGTTAAAAAACAATATTCTTTTGCAATATAAAGTTTATGGTGTAAAAAAACTTTTGTGAAAAAAATGTTGCCTTGTGCAAAATTTTTCCAAAAATTTTTTAAAATTTTTTCCAAAAATTTTTTAAAATTTTTGAAAAAACAAAATATTTTTGCGAAACTTCGGAGCTTACTTTGTTTTAAATCGCCGTAGCTACAGAAAATAAAAGTAGAGAGTAGGAACATCATTAGATACACTAAAAACCAATCAAATTCCAATAAAAATCAATCTTAAGGAAAATTATAAGCAAACTTATAAACTTTTTAGAATATTTTAACACGATTTTTGTAATAGTTTCAATGAATTATTGCGTACGTATCTTATTAATTGTACCTAAATTTATACAAATTTTCTAGCAATGTGACTATTTGTTAAAATATTTTATAATAAAGACTTTAATATTAATATTTGTTAAAATATTAGTTTCGGAATCCTTTAGGGTTGCCCAGTGAGTCATAATTCGAAGTATTTTGCACTGTTAGCATGGCTTTGAGCAAATTAAAGACTGTGTAAAATCTTTATTGATAAAACGGCGACGTTTCGACACTGAATAAAACAGGTCTTTGTTTTATTCAGTGTCGAAACGTCGCCGTTTTACCAATAAAGATTTTATACAGTTTTTAATTTGCTCAAAGCCATGCAAACAGTGCAAAATACTTCGAATTAAAATATTAGTTATTAAATTGTCTCAATAATCAAAAATAAACTACTTACTTTCTCGGTGCACATTTTGAAAACTGTGGAATAACATATTTCATGCGTTTTTTTTGTTTTTAATATATAATTCGTAAAACGTTGCTTTCAATTTTCAGTGGATCGATAAGAAGTTCTGAGAGCAGTAGCGCCACATCGGACAAAAGCCAAAGTACGTTATTAGTTTAAATAATAATTATTTTTGGATATAAACTATGTTATAATGTTACACCAAAATACAAAAATATTTGATAGATATGCCGCGTTGGCAACCACTACGCGGTGATATACGCGCCACGTGCGCCGCGCTTCGCCACGCCAAGCCATTTTTTTTAACCACGAGCCTCGCGGCGCGGCGCAAACCTTAGTTGAAAAATGTGGGTAATTTGGTAATTTTCTGTAATTTTTCTTCTTTTTCTTCTTCTTCTTCCTCCTTCTCCTCCTCCTCCTATTATTATTATTATTATTATTATTTTATTATTATTATTATTATTATTATTATTATTATTATTATTATTATTATTATTGTTATTATTATTATTATTATTATTATTATTATTATTATTTTTATTAGTGTTATAACACCATGCATCAAATCAAATATTTATTTTATTACTATTACTATTATTCTAAAGTGCAAAACTTAAAATCAGTAGGCTGTCCTTTCATACTAATTCATCAGATATAGGATCTTCAAAAACCGCAAAAAATTGTCTAACTTTTTTCCTGAAAAGTATTTGTTTTATATTTTTGTGCTTGTTACCGTTCTGATCAAAATAGTAACTTCAGATAATATAATAATAATTTCAGATAATATAACAAAACATATTTTAACTACAAAATAAAAAGTTGAATGTGGCAAAAAATAGTTTTATCCCGCTGCTACAACTGTGTTTGTTTTGTTGGAGCTTTTTTTGAGCTAGTTTATTGGAAACATTTTTAAAGCGATCAAATGTGTGATTTTGGATGATTTAAAAACTAGCAAGACGTTTTTTTATTCGACCTTGTGATTTATACTAAATGCAAATTAAAATTTTAAAAGCACCCCTGAATCAATCAAAATTAATGTAAAGTAAAACTTATATTATTCTTTACAGATATTTAATTTTTAGCAACAGAAGAACCTTCAACCACTTCTGAAGAACCATCAACAACTACCGAAAAAGAATCTGGTGAACAATCAACCACTGGTAATCATAGAACTACCTACCATTACAAAACCTTGAGTTTACGGTTCCTCCTCGAAAAGAAATTTTGTTATGAAATAAATAAGTTTTATTTAATTTTTTTTCAGAAACTGGAGAATTAAAAACAATATTGAAAGAAGTGTTTTTGTAACTTCTGGCCACCATTTTGAAATATTATTTCTGCATCTTAGCCTAGATTTCTTACATAAAATTTGTTGAGATAGCAAGAAAAAGAAAACCTTTTTGTAACGATTAACTTTAAAAGATAAAAATTCTTATAAAAACATATTATTGTTTTTATTACTTTAAGGTTAAAAAAATGAATAAAAAGCATCTAAATTGCAAGACATTTCCATTTCGCGGGGAATCACTCATCTACTTTTGTTATCCTAAATAAGTCCATAAATTGATTTTGGATATTTGTTGTGGGCTTGAGTAGATTAAAACTATAAATCGTCGTTACTACGGCAAAATAAGCCACTTTTATTATGAAATACACGTGATTGTGACTCATTTTGTAGTTAATAGGATTAGGTTATAAAAACAAAAGTAAACCTACAGCCATATGATTGGCTGGAGTTTTTTAAGCAATTTTTAGTGTATATATAAAAAATTTTCGCCTCCGACGGCTGGGAGAACATCCTCTAGACCCCCCGGCCGTCGGCTTGGTGCTGCTAACTACAGTGACAAAAGAAATGATTAGACATTAAGTTATAGAAACAGAAGTAAAACCACGACCGAATCGCTGGAGACAATTTTTTAAGCAGTTTTTAGTGCATATTTATAAAAAATTTCTCCTCCGGCGGCTGGGGAAACCCCCAGCAGCCGCATTGCGGCAGCTTGGTGCTGCTACTAGAGTAACAAATTCTGTAGAAATTGGGTTATAAAAACAGAAGTAAATCTGTAACCATTTGAATCGGTGGAGACAATTTCTAAGCAGTTTTTAGTGCATATATAAAAAATTTTAAAACTCCCCGCCGAGATATTGGCAAGCCGCCCCCCCTTCGGTCAAATCCTATATACGTGCTTGTGTGTCAGCATATGTTTGCTTTTTCACTTTGACGAACTTCATTTTTTGTACTGCGGCAAAATGAGCCACAATTCGTACAAAATATATGTGGCTGTGACTTACTTTAAATTTAAAACAGGACCTTTTTAGCTACAAAATGAGTCTGATTTACGTGTATTCTATAATGACTGTGGCTGATTTTGCTGTGGTGACGACAAGGTATTATATTAATATTGCCGTATTAAGTTACGGGGTCTTTGAATATGCTCGTAAGAAATGTTAGGAACTTGAAGCTTAAAATAAAACTTCGTTTTGAGTTATTTTAGGCTTAGGCTAAGGTTTAGATAAAATTCAATGACGTCACTTTTGCTCCAAGTTGCCCCTGGCAAGAATATATATCAGAAGAGAATGTTCCATTGCGTGGACTGAATTTTTGACCAAAATTTTATTAGAAAACTCGCACATACACAATTTTTTGCGACTTTTCTTGCAAAACACCGCTATTTTCTCCTAGTTTTCGCGCGCAGCAATTTTTAACGCAGTTTTGTTTTCTTGCAAAAAAAAATCAAAATTTTTTTTACACTGAATGCTGCTTTTTTCGCACTGCGATTTTCATGCAAAACAAAAAAGACACTTTGGCAGTGCGACTTTTCGAGCAAAATTTTGCTCAGAAATTTATTGTACTGTCGGACATTCTCTTTTGTTATATATTCTTGCCCCTACTGACGGCTTTAAGTTCTCAATCGACCAAAGTCACAAAAAGATATTCAGGTGTGGAAAGTGCGTTTGCAACTGATTTTTTTTGTTGGAAAACCACAAAAACTACAAAACGTACTTTTACTAAACTGAAAATTATACGGAACGGCCAATCAGCTGCGCGCCAACTATTGCCAAGCAAATTAAACCACATCGTATGGAAATTATTCGGCATTCTTCAAGTATAACCCATTTAATTACATGGACTACTTTAGGTATAGACGAACTAACAGTTTAAATCCCTTATTTTTCAAGTACAATTAATTAAAATAAATAGTTTTTTGATAAATCTTAAGAAAAACACGTAAACTTAAAAATTTTGTCAAGATAAAACTAATGAGCGGAGTGTAGACCTTAGTTTCCCTAAGCAGCCTAAGCAAAACCTTAAAATCAAACTAAAGTTTAAATTTGGCTTGATTTTTAGGTTTTGCTTAGATTGCTTAGGGAAACTAAGGTCTACAGTTTACGATCAGGTCATTTATAAGTATTCTTACGATAATTTTCATGAAAAATAAGAGATTTAAACTTTTAGTTCGTCTATACCTAAAGTAGTCCATGTAATTAAATGGGTTATACTTGAAGAATGCCAATTATTCCTTATCTGACTTTGGTTGATTTTCAACTGCAAGTCGTTTTGACATCAAGTTCCCTAATACAATTTATTAGACCAGTATTTTAAATTCTAATTTATTTACATTCAGATCACGATTTCAAAAACAAAAAAAAAACAATAGAAATCATTTAGCTAATAACACCCAAGGCGATTTTCAGAACTGACTACCACCGAAGTCCCAGATACAACAACTGGCGAATCTGAAGAGACAAAAGAGTCTAATGATGATTCTTCCGGCAGTGAAGAGTCTACAACAACCGACGTTGTTTCCACCACTGAAAGCTCTTCTGAAGAAGAAACCTCCACAGAACCTTCCACAACTGAAGTGACAACAACTGAAGAATCATCTGAAGAACAGTCCACAACAACTGAAGAATCATCTGAAGAACAGTCCACATCAACTGAAGAACCGACTAGCACGGAAAGTTCTGAGTCCAAGGAATCATCCGAGTCAAAAGCGAAAGATAAAAGCAAAGAAAGGTGAGATTTTTACCATTTAGAGTAACTGAGTTAAAGTTTGCCAGATCTTAATTTCGACCACAGGCTGTTATTTTTGCCATGCATAAAATTATGAACTGCGTATGGTTAGATGTATCTTCCTTTCATCTATCTAGCCATAGCCAGTTCATTTTTTGACTACGCTCATAGAAAAAACTAACAACCGGTGACCGAAATTAAGGCCTGGCCTACTTTAAGTCAGTTACCCTACCGTAGCCATTATGCAAAATTACAGTCTGCTACAACTGGTACCGGTGGCCTAGACGATTTTATATTTAGACTAATTAATTTGGCCTAGACGATTGTATATTTAGACTAGTTAATTTGGTCTAGAAGATTTTATATAAGATTAGTTAATTTGGCCTAGACGATTTTATATTTAGACTAGTTAATTTGACCTAGACGATTTTATATTTAAACTAGTTCATTTGGCCTAAACGATTTTTTATAAGATTAGTTAATTTAGCCTAGACGATTTTATATTTAGACTAGTTAATTTGGCCTAGACGATTTTATATTTAGATTAGTTAATTTGGCCTAGATGATTTTATATTTAGACTAGTTAATTTTTCCTGGACGATTTTAGATTTAGACTAGTTAATTTGACCTAGACGATTTTATATTTAGACTAGTTAATTTGGCCTAGACGATTTTATATTTAGATTAGTTAATTTGGCCCAGACGATTTTATATTTACATTAGTTAATTTGGCCTAGACGATTTTATATTTAGACTAGTTAATTTGGCATAGACGATTTTATATTTAGACTAGTTAATTGGCCTAGACGATTTTATATTTAGACTAGTTAATTTGGTCTAGACGATTTTATATTAAGACCAGTTAATTTGAAGATTTTATACTCATAGTCAATTTGTTAAAAGCTTAATATTAGAAAGCAGATAGAAGACAGCTGAATCTCCAATAAGTTTTAAGGGAGAGGGGGTGGGTAAAAATTGTGATTGAGGCAGATAGAAGCAAATAAAGATCTGTCCACCGAAATAAAAAAAAAACTGGGAAAAATTTTTTTATTATAACATTGCAATCTATAAATAAATCACGGCGATTCTGATTGGGGGTTGGTACAGATGAGGAACTTGGATCTGAAATTTGGAGCGAAAAATATGAAACTTGAAGCCGTATTTGGGGAAATTTTAAAGGTAAGCGGGGAACTTAGAGCCGTAAATTGGAAACTTGGAGGCGTAAAATGGGAACTTGGAGCCGAAAATAAAAATCGCTAAAAATTTTACCTAAGCCTAAGCTAAACCTATATCTTGGCCCAAACCAATTTTTTTATGGGCTTCAATTTACCATTGTTCGCGGCTCCGATTTTCCAAAAAATTTCAACGGCTGCAAATTCCCTGCTTCTGGTTACAAAGACCCCGTACCGGCGATAGTTTAAATTTAAAAAATATAGATTAAAAATCTAGAATATCAAAATTAAAATTGAAAACTGCTGCAAAATTAAATTATTTCTTTTTAGGAGCGACGAGAGTAGAAAACCAAGACCAAACAGTAAGTCAAAATATATAATTATAACATACTATTAAAAGACTAAAATGAATTTTAGTATGAGACTAGTAGAACAAACATATTTTTAGTGAACTTTAATTATCAGGTACTCTATCAAACAGACCAGGGGCCTATTTCATAAAAATTGATTGTAATTAATTTACAGCTGTAAATTAATAAACGCATATTTTTCTTTTTTTATTTTTAATTAAAAAGCATATTAATGAAATTGCGTTTAGAATTTAAAAAATTACATGTCTGTAAGTTCCATAAATTCCACAGTTACGTACGTATTTTTTAATTAATAAAATAAGAAGAAATTAAATGCGTTTATTAATTTACAATCACAGAAATCTTTATGAAACAGGCCCCAGGGGTCGCATTCTGACGTACCCCGACAAATCCATTCCAACAAAAATAAAAAAATAATATACATTAACAGGGTCGCAGCCAGGGGGGATTGGGGGGATTAATCCCCCCTCAAATTCTAGAAAGGCAAAAGATTTGTTTTTTTTAAAAAATTAAAAAAAATTTTTTTTTCAAATCACTCTGCAATGTATGAAAACTGTCTAAAATGAATTATTAAGAGCGATTTAGGTTCATGAGGGCTCTTATTTACAAAAATGAAATTATTTATAATTCAAAACATTAGTGCAGTTAGTTTAAAAATATTGTATTTTTATTTTGTATAAAAATATTTGCATTAAAGCGGTAGTATCAAAGAGCAGGAAATCACGATTCAACGACTTTTTTTAGAAAAAAAGCGGTTTTCCTAAGATTTTTTATTGTAAATGCTTTGATTACTGACTCACTTTAAAACCGCGTTCTTCAATTACTTACTGTTAACTTCAATTACTTACTGATAACTAAACTAACTTAACTAAAATTGAAAACGTTTGTTTTTTAATTAAAATGGTAATAAAATGCCTAAAACTATTTTATTATATTTTTATTTCGTTGTATTTATTAAAAAAAGAGAAAATAAATAAGGATTCTGTATTTAAATTTAGGTTTCCTGGCACCTTTTAAGAGCTTAAAATCAAAAAACTTCCCACCTCGGGGGGCATTCTGTCCCCCGGACCCCCTAACAAGGAACTCTGCTCCTTGACCCCGCTGGGGGGCTCCCGCCTCCCAAACTCCCCATTTCTGGGGGGCTCCCGCCCCCCAGATCCCCTTTCCTGTGAGCACGTATAAAGCACCTTTCAGAAAATCCCCCCTCAATTGAAATCCTGGCTGCGGCCCTGATTTACATTGCCACATATGGGAGCGAAAATGAATGCAATGAATTTTTTTTTTAACCGCCACAAAACCACATCGCGCAAAATCAAAAATGTTACACAATGCGCGTATGTATTTTATTTTTTATTAGATTAATCTTACGGGAAAAAATATTCATCCACCTCTCGATTTGGATAAATTCTTATCCTTAAAACAAAACAAAAGAAAAAAAATTTATCCCGGCTTTAATCTGGACAAAATTGATTTTTCTTACGCATCTTCAAGAACATAAAAAAGTTATTCCGCTATAACTTTTAACCGCGCGTCCGAATACCAGCCCAGTATTTTTTATTTTATTTAGTCAGGTTTTTTTTATATTTTTGGTTTAAAATTGCACTGTACGGAATCAAAATTTTATTTAAAACTTTTTGATACTGGACCAATCAGGCTAAAATTCAAAAATGTATATTGGTTTAATATAGAAAAGCCTAATTATATTTAAAAAATGTATTTTTTGTATTTTCTTAGTATAAATAATGCAAAAATACCACAGTTCTAAACTACATGTTGCTAATTTTGAAGTAAGTAATGAGATTAATGATATTGAAAATCAAAATACGATGAAAACTTTTTAAACCCTATTGGAATATTTATTCTACAGCGTTTGGTAGTGAAATGACTTTCAATACAGAGTAAAAATTTTCTTTTGCCCATACGTAATGAATTTTGTTCAACGTGTTGTATTTATGGAGTATAATAAACACTTTAAATTTTAAATAATTCAAATCATTTGAAATATTTCTCGTTTTAACATGCAAAATAATTTCTACATTGGATTAAGCAATAAACGTAAAATAGTTGACAAAATTATATGTGGAAAAACGTGATTCAAAAATTTTACGTTCGCAGTTTATTTATATGATAAACATTCTATACTGTGTATAAGCCTTAACATATAATTAGAACAACACTGTCTAAGACAGAGAGGGGATTCTCCTTTCTTATACATTCTTGATAATTTTAACAATAGTTGCATTTTAAAGGGCCATGTAGAATCCCAGCCACAGGACCTGTAGCTAATGGAAGAGTGATTCCGATGGTAGATATGACACTGAAACCTGGTGAATCCAGAGACATATACATGAGTATTGTTTAAATTTTTTTGTTTCATTTTATTCAATAAAAATGCTTAAAATCGCAACATATTTATGAATAATGCACTGAAAATTATTTTTGTCAGTTAAAAAAAACGAATAATAAGAACCAATAAATTTTTATATCCTAATCAGTGTAAAATATATTAGTCTTTTTTTGTAATAATGTCTGTTCTGGTGTTTTTCAAATCTCTAAAATATACAAATTTGTTGTCATTGTCACACATTACAATTTTTATTTAAGTTTAATCACTGCCCGTTTTTTTATAATGTTTTATGTATTATTTTATAATGCCAAAGTACCTTATTCAGGGTGTATCACAATTCGTCCAACAAAAAGAGATGATAAATTTATAATAATTATGTTTATCACGACTATAGATTTATTTTTCCTTGAATTTTAATAGTTTACAAAACATTTTTATAGTATCTATGGGTGTGGACTTTTTGCAGTGCGCCCCTTCCTTCACTTTCAGCTTCTATTACAAAAGCCGCTGTATGGCCAGCGGCTCCGCCGCCAAACTTACCTGCGGGCCGGGCGGATATCTGCAAGCCGCCGTGGACATCTTCAAACATGTGGATGAAGTCACGGAAATCAATTGCGGAAGAAAATGCTGAAAATTATATGGACATTAGCCTGACAGCGATCCCACAGTGATGCAATTTTCGGCATTCGGTCATGCCGTTATGATTACT
Organism: Microlaimidae sp. YZB2_3; assembly: GCA_030248175.1. Taxonomy (NCBI): domain Eukaryota; kingdom Metazoa; phylum Nematoda; class Chromadorea; order Desmodorida; family Microlaimidae; species Microlaimidae sp. YZB2_3. Next base: position 6,401 of record JASAMX010029566.1, on the reverse strand, counting down.
GATGACATTTTGACCATATCTATTATTGTTTGATTTTGTTGTGTTTTTTATTTGTATTTATAAATTTGTAAAAAAAAAGTTCACCAATAAAATTAGAAATAAACAATAAACATTTTATACCAATCATGCGGCTACCTACAAGTCGCCGTGGTCATCTTTAAACATGTTGTCGAAGTCATGGAAATCAATTGCGGAATAAAATTCTGACATATTAATGGACACTTTGACACTTAATGGACACGCTGAAACTTTCATGTTGTGATTTTATTTTTGATTTTATGTATAAATTTGTAAAAAAAAATATTCGCCAATAAAATAAAAGATATAAGCATTTTGTTCCTATTATATTGTTTGAAACGTTTTGGTGATATCAAAAGACAATCCTCAGTCAGCAATACCTGCGGGCTGGGCGACTACCTACAAGCCGCTGTGGAGATTTTTAAACGATTGAACGGGGTCACGGAAATTAACTGCAGAAGAAAATGCTGAAAATTAATAGAACATTTTTGAGATTATTATTATAACTTTGTATTGGTTTTTTAGTTATAAAAATTTTAAAAGAATGTTCGCAAATAAGATTAAAAACAGAACATATAAACATTTTATTTAAATCATAAAAATCATGAAAATGGCTAGTAAGCCATAAAAAATGCTCTAAGAATAGAGCAGGAAAAAGGGACGATTTTTCCCCGGGCGTATGTTTAGACAGAAAAGTTATGGACTAGGCTGAGATGGACATTGTGTGGACTATAGGAAATTTGCATTTGGTTTGGGCAGCTGCTCACTAAATAAAAATTTCTACCAAATGATAATGATTTGTTTATACATTGATGTAATTACACAGAACTGTTGCATATTTTTTTTAGTTCAATGAAATGTCAATTGAAAAAATCATACTCACAGCAATCTTTGACAAGTACGAAATTGCCACTTTTTCAATTAGAAGGCTATATTTTTACGTGTAAGAAACAACTATAAATTTGAAAAAGTGGCGTGGAAATTTTTATTCAGTGAGCAAAACTAAATGCAAACCAAATGCAAATTTCCTATAGTCCACATAATGTCCATCGCAGACTAGTGCACAATCTTTTTTGTCTAAACAGACGCCCGGGAAATAATCGCCCCTTTTTCCTGATCTATTTTTAGAACATTTTTTATGGCTAGTCTACCACTTTTTTGAATTAAATTAAAAAATAGCCTAATAAACTATAGTTTTAGCTACGCAATGAAATATGTTTATAATCATTCCGTTGCTGAGATATACTTTTTTAACAGTTTTAATATTATCGGGTAAATCTTACTTTGCCAGGAGTCTTACTTTGCCAGCAGTTTTTGTGTCTTACTTTGCCAGCAACAGTCTCGCTTTGCCATCAAGAGTCTTACTTTTCCATCAACGGAGTCTCACTTTGCCATCGCCACTTAAAACACGCAGACCTTACAAAAATACATTTTTCATGTGACAAAAGATACGAGTATTTAACTTATTATGTTTAATATAAAATAAAATGCTTTAACAATAATTAAAATATTCCACTAAATATTGCACTAAATATATATAAGGTAACTGACTTAATTTCGGCCACCTTTTTTTATTATTTTGAATAAGTTTTTTCTGGCTTTTTCAATCAAGCCAAAACTTGGCCTAAAAATCAAACAATAGCTATATTTGTTATTCCAGTGCAAAATTTGAATATTTCTGTTACACTTAAAAATCAGTGAAGGTTTAAACTTTTTTTTAAAGTGGCCGAAATTAAGGCGCGTGCCATTTATTTCGGCCACCTACAAAAAAGTGGCCATAACTATTGCTTAAACGAACAAAAAAAATTTCTAAAGGTTGCAAATTTACCCTTAGGTATTGTTCTCGGTACATATAACTTAATTTTTCCCGTTCGCAAACTTTAATAGTTATTAGCAAGAGTTTAAATAATTATGTCAAAACATTAAAAAAACAAGTTTTAATAATTTGTATTTTTTGTTCAATTTTTATTTTTGGCTTAAAAAATGTCAAAACAAAGTCAAACGAGCAAAAAACATTCGTTATAAATACGGTAGTACAATGATATTTAAAAACAGCAAAAAACGGCAGGTTCTTTAACCTAAATTTTCAGGTGGCCGAAATTAACGGAATCTTAAAATGCGCAGTTAGTTAAACGCATTGCAAAATGATTTTGAAGAAAATGTCAAAACTCGAAAATTAACAACTTTGGCCCTTAAATAGAAGATATTTTAAGGTTATATATTGCTTCGTTCTAAATTTGATGCAGTTTTAACACAAAGTAAAAATTAGGAAAATCACAAAAAATTCATTTCTTGTATGAAAATGTTGATAATGTAGAATAACAAAAATAAAAGACTTTTGCAAAAACACATTATTCAGCATTAATCTAGTTACTTTTGTGCTAGATGTTTTGTGTTTTAAAAATAAGCCAATTTTTTAACACCCTAAATTGGTGGCCGAAATTAAGGCGTGGCCGAAATTAAGTCAGTTACCCTACAGTTTAATAAATAACAAATATTATTTATTAATATCTTTTTAAAAATAAATGGCAAAGATTTAAGTTTTGTGTTTTTTTGACATTCATTTAAGAACTAAAAATGATTTTTTTATTTCTTGTGGTTAACGTGTTTGCTTTATTCACATGACCAGCAGCAATTAATACGTGGACATGATTTTTACACAGAATCAAAGCAACTGGTCCTAAAAAATTTTAAAAAAAAACTTCTAGAAAATACAATAATTGATTTGGTGGCAAATTCTTTTGTTTATTTCGTTGAATTAATTACAATTTACACTGAAATTTACCTTTTAGTGTCAAATTCAAAATTAAAATTGAATAAAACAAATAGTATAAAGTTAAATGAAGTTTAATAAAGCCAATTTCAATATGATAGTCTTAAATAAACAGCTTCAAAAACACTTGACGAATTTTCAATTTGCTATAAATAAATAAATAAAATAAATATTTTATTTTGCAAAAAGCAGTAAACTCGATAAAGCATAACGAAATGCACTTAAGCAAGCGAGCACCTAATCAGTAAATTTAATTCAATTAGTAAAAATCATATTTTTCAGTAGCTTTTATTAAGCAAAACCAAAAATAATATTTTTTCTTTCAGTTGTTTTGTTCTTAATCATTTCGTATTTTTTTCCAATCCAAAATCTTATTAATAAAACTTTACAATTAAGGTGATACTGTGATTTACGTACAAATGGTTGAACGAATATACCAGCACCGTGGGACGAAGGTTTCAGCGTGATGAGACGCTGGGTTCACCGTGGTAATGGAGGAAAAGGCAATCACGAGAAGAGTAAAACTTTAAATATTTAGATTTATAAAATCCCGATTTTCCACAAATATAAACAAAAATCACAAAAAGATGAGGAAAAAGGGACTTTATAGCCTTTGATGGCGCTTTGTTTTTTTAATAACGTTATAAGGCGTAATTTACTAAATAAACACATTAGTGTTAGGTATTTAGCCTTTTAAGTTGCGAGTAGCGCAGTTTATTAATTAAGTAATTAATTAAATGTGCAAATGCGCACGCGGAGAAAACTAAGAAAGGAATTTAAAATATGCGCTAAGTAATATATATATATATATATATATATATATTAAAATTAATATATATATATATATATATATATATATATATATATATATATATATATATATATATATATATATATATATATATATATATATATATATACGTTTGTTTCTTTAATTGTTTAAAAATGTTATATATATATATATATATATATATATATATATATATATATTTATGCATATCCTTCGTCTCTCCTTTCTTAGTTTTCTCCGCGTGCGCATTTGTATATTTATATATATAACTTATATATATATAAGTACCGCTATAATTTAAAAGGCTATATACCTAAACATGACGTGTTTATTTAGTAAATTACGCCTTATAACGTTATTAAAAAAACAAAGCGCCATTAAAGGCTATAAAGTCCCTTTTCCTCATCTTTTTGTGATTTTTGTTTATATTTGTGGAAAATCGGGATTTTATAAATCTAAATATTTAAAGTTTTATTTTCGTGATTGCCTTTTCTTTTATTATTTTGTTTAACTCAGCGTTCCTCATCAAAATTAAAATTTCATTTAATTGGCTGTGAATTGTTCAACCATTTGTACGTAAATCATAGTATCACCTTAATTGTAAAGTTTTATTAATAAATATTTTGGATTGGAAAAAAACACGAAAAAATTAAAAAAGAACAAAAACACCTGAAAGAAAAAATATTATTTTTGGTTTTGTTAATAAAAGCTACTGAAAAATTTTTTTTTTTACTAGATTGAATTAAAATTATTGATTAGATGCTTGCTTGCTGAAGTGCATTTCGTTATGCTTTAATTGAGTTTAATGGCTTTTTGGTTTTTTAAATATTTATTTTATTTATTTATTTATAGCAAATTGTTAAAATTCGTCAAGTGTTTTTGAAGTTAAAAAAAAAAAACTCACCATATTGAAATATGGCTTTATTAGGCTTCATCTAACTTTATTCCAATTTTTTTTTTTAATTTTGAATTTGAATCTAAAATAAAAAGCAAATTTCAGTGTAAATTGTAATTAATTTTACGAAATAAACAAAAGAATTTGCCACCAAATTCAATTATTGTATTTTTTGAGAAGTTTTTTTTTAAAATTTTTTAGGACCCAGCTACTCCGGCGCCGTGTAAAATTCTCATGTCCACGAGATCTTAATTGCTGCTGGTCATGTGGGAATAAAGCAAGGAGAAAAAAAATAGGAAGGAAAAAAATCCACTCTTTAGTTCTTAAATGAATGTCAAAAAAAAATAAAACTCATATTTTTGCCATTTATTTTTAAAAAGATATTTTAAATAATATTTGTTATTTATTAAACTGTATATATATTTAAAGTGCAATATTTAGTGGAATATTTTAACTAATTGTTAAAGCATTTTATTTTATATTAAACATAATAAGTTAAATACTCGTAAATTTTGTCACATGAAAAATGTATTTTTGTAAAGGTTTTTGCGGCTGTTATGTTTTAAGTTAAATGGTGATGGCAAAGCCGAGGACTCTGTTGAATGGTAAAGTGAAAATCTCTGATGGCAAAGCGAAGACTGTTGCTGCGAAGTAACAACATAAACTGACTGGGCAAAAGTAAGACTCCTGAGAAAAAGTAAGATTTACCTTTCCGATAATATTTTTAAAAAAAACTGTGAAAAAAGTAATATTCTTTCAGAATAAAAATTGAATGATTATTTTAAACATATTTACATTGCGTAGCTAAAACTATAGTTTATTAGGCTATTTTTTAATTTTGAATTCAAAAGATGATAGACTTAGCCATAAAAAATGTTCTAAAAAATTAGATCAGGAAAAAAAGGGGCGATTATTTCCCGGGCGTCTGTTTAGACAAAAAATACGAGTATTTAACTTATTATGTTTAATATAAAATAAAATGCTTTAACAATAATTAAAATATTCCACTAGATATTGCACTAAATATATATACAGTTTAATAAATAACAAATATTATTTAATATCTTTTTAAAAATAAATGGCAAAGATTTAAGTTTTGTGTTTTTTTTTGACATTCATTTAAGAACTAAAAAATGATTTTATTTCTTGTGGTTAACGTGTTGTTGCTTTATTCACATGACCAGCAGCAATTAACTATACGTGGAAACATGATTTTTACACAGAATCAAAGCAACTGGTCCTAAAAAATTTTAAAAAAAAACTTCTAGAAAATACAATAATTGATTTGGTGGCAAATATTTCTGTTCATTTTGGTCTCAATTACTGTAAGATTTACGACTGAAAGTTATACCTTTGAGTGTCAAATTCAAAATTAAAATTGAATAAAACAAAATAGAATAAGTTAAATGAAGTTTAATAAAGCCAATTTCAATATGATAGTCTTAAGTAAACAGCTTCAAAAACACTTGACGAATTTTCAATTTGCTATAAATTAAAAATAAAAAAAATAAATATTTTATTTTGCAAAAAGCAGTAAACTTGATAAAGCATAACGAAATGCACTTAAGCAAGCGAGCACCTAATCAGTAAATTAATTCAATTAATAAAAATCATATTTTTCAGTAGCTTTGATTAAGCAAAACCAAAAATAAAAATTTCTTTTCAGTTGTTTTTTTTGTCTTAAATTTATTTTGTGTTTTTTTTTAATCGAAAATCTTATTAATAAAACTTTACAATTAAGGTGATACTGATGATTTACGTACAAATGGTTCAACCAAAATACCAGCACCGGTGGAACTAGGTCTTTAGCGGTTTGATGACGCTGGGATTCACCGTGGTAATGGAGGAAAAGGCAATCACGAGAAGAGTAAAACTTTAAAGATTTAAAATTTAACATTTTTAGCAATACGTAATCTGAAAAAAAC
>JASAMX010029565.1:0-13079 GCA_030248175.1 Microlaimidae sp. YZB2_3 | reverse complement strand
TAGCATTGAAATGTGCACACAAAGGTGGCAAAGGTCTCATCAACAGGGAATAAAATAGTTGTCACAACAGAAAATGTGATAGGAGGAAGCTTCACAGGGAGACTACATAAAGCGGACGGAGTTTAACAATTCAAAAAAAATTAAAACCATGGAGATGGAACCGCCTAGATTTTTGCTAAATAGGGGGACTATCGTCTGTTCGTCTTATTTATTTAACCGTCATGCAAAGTTTAAATGCGCGGTTTTTATTACGTCAAAAATTTTTTTGATATATATATATATATATATATAAAATTTTAACAAAATACTAATTTAAAGCTGTAATAAATAAATTGTTTAGGAATTAGGTTATAAACATAAAAGTAAAACTATGCTTACATGATTGGCTGGAGACAATTCTAAAACAGTTTTTAGTGGATATTTAAAAAATTTTCGCCTCGAGCGGTGGGGGAACACCCTGCAGTCCAGACCACCCCGGCCGACGCTTTGCGTCGGCTTGGTGCTGCTACCACAGTAAAAAACAAATTAATAAAGCTTTAGGTTATCGAAACTTATGTAAAACTATGATCATATGAATCGCTGGACACAATTTTTAGCAGTTTTTAGTGCATACCGTATTTAAAAATTTTTCACCCGGCCGACACTCCTCGTCGGCTTGGTGCTGCTACTCATGTAATACAGATTTTGTGTAGGGATTAGGTTATAAAAAATAAAGTTAAACTCTAACCATATGAATCGCTGAACTGAAGACAATTTTTAAGCAGTTTTTAAGTGCATATTTAAACAATTTTCGCCTCCGTCGGCTGGGTGGACACCCCCCAGCCGACGCTTGGCGTCGGCTTTGCGCCGCTACGCGGCGCAGTTACGGATCCTATATAAGCGCCTAAAACATATCTAGCATATAACAAAATTTTGGGTCGGCGGTCCGCCGCGAAATCAAAATTCGTTACGAAATAAATAGTTTTTACCCAATTCTTTGAGAAAACGGAGATTAAACAAAAATATAAAAACAATTTTAAGTATTTATGTAACTTTTGACCATTGTTTTAAGTTATCTTTTGCCCAAATATTGTTATTCATATGTAAATTTTGAAGGTTAATCATAAAAAAATATAATTTTTCTAATGTTTTAAAATACATAAAGCCGCTAAAATTTTTTAACACGATGATTTATTTTGTACTATTTCATGTTTCAAAAGTTTTGCAATGAAATTTATCTTATTTGAGAGGGATTTTATTTATTGATAGGACGGCCAACCCAAATTTTGTTATCTTCTTAGTTAGGTCAATTTTTATAAAGGTTTTTGTTCAATTCCTTATACTGAGTATATAAGTTTATAATTGATTAACGAATTGTTTATAACAACCACAAACAATCCAAGGATTAGGTTTTTACAAAAATGAGCCCTTAAATAATCTATGCATTTTTCTATATTCTCATTTATATTTAGCATCTCCATTATTATATTAAGTTAGAGTCTTTAGAACTATTTCTAAGATTTTTATTAAGTTTTGAAAATTAATTTTAAAACTTTTGAGAAATAATATGTGACATTACTCTTATTTTAATTTGTAAATTACTCTCAAAACAGGGTGGAGCCTCAAAAAAACATCACTATTTAAAATACGTGCGTCATAATTTCTACTCAGTTTTGTTAGTTAAATATTAGCCAAGTATTTAAAAGATTTTTTAATCATGAAATCACTTATTTAGTACTTTACATATTTATTATCAAAAAGTATGCAGTGTGAAAAGTTTAAAACCTCGACAGAAACGGAATGTTTTTAACAGTAAATCAAATTTGGTTTCGCTGAAACAATTTTGCCATTAAAATTCTTAAAATTGTATTGAGAAATAAAACCATTTGAGTATTTCGAAATTTTTATTTTGTTTACGAGTCATTCAATAAGCGGTTGCTATGGCTGACGTCAATCAACGAGTAGCAATTGTTTACATTCTGGACGCTTCCAGAAAATTTTATAGGTGTAATTTAACGTCATACGCTCCGAAGACGAATCAGCGAGCGTCGTTTTAGGGCGGGATGGAATGTTCTGGAAGAAAATTTGTTCTCGAATGTTCGATCGTTCTATAAAAACAGCCGTTTTCGCGTGAAATTCAGTACTTAATCGAAATTTATAAAAACGTTAAATCTTTGCCATTTTTCAAAATTTAAAGGTAAACTGTGTTACTAATAAACGTTAAAAAAATGGTTAAAGTACCAGCTATTGGTATTGATTTGGGAACCACATACTCCTGTGTGGGAGTTTTTCAACACGGGAAAGTGGAAATTATTGCCAACGACCAGGGGAATAAGACCACCCCATCCTATGTCGCCTTCACGGACACTGAGCGTCTAATTGGAGACGCGGCCAAAGACCAAGTAGCCAGAAACCCAGCCAATTCTATCTTTGACGCCAAACGGCTGATCGGAAGGAAGTTCAACGATCTCACCGTCCAATCCGACATGAAGCATTGGCCTTTTAAGGTAATAAACGATAGTGGAAAACCCAAGTTGCAGGTGGAATTCCAGGGAGAGCAAAAAAAATTCTCGCCGGAAGAAATCAGCAGCATGGTCTTGACCAAAATGAAAGAAACTGCGGAAAGTTATTTGGGACAGAAAGTTAAAGATGCAGTTATAACTGTTCCAGCGTATTTTAATGATGGACAGCGCCAGGCCACAAAAGACGCTGGAGTTATTGCAGGTTTAAATGTTCTGCGCGTGATAAATGAACCAACCGCAGCGGCGTTAGCATATGGAATGGACAAGAATCTTAGCGGAGAGAAGAATGTCCTTATATTTGATTTGGGCGGTGGAACTTTTGACGTGTCTATTTTAACTGTCAGTGAAGGTTCTATGTTTGAAGTTAAATCTACAGCCGGTGACACCCATCTGGGTGGAGAAGACTTTGACAACCGTATTCTCGAGCACTTTATTCAGGAATTCAAGAGAAAGAACAAGAAAGATCTACGCTCAAATCCGCGATCTCTTAGACGTCTGCGAACCGCTTGCGAAAGAGCCAAAAGAACCCTAAGCAGTTCCACAGAAGCTGCTGTGGAAATTGACAGTCTTTTTGAAGGAATCGACTTCTATGCCAAGCTCACCAGAGCCAGATTTGAAGAACTCTGCTCTGATTTGTTCAGAAAAACTCTTGAGCCGGTCGAAAAGGCGCTGGTTGATGCTAAAATTGACAAGGCTCAAATTCATGACGTTGTACTAGTTGGTGGATCCACAAGAATTCCAAAAATCCAGAAGTTGCTACAAGAATTCTTTAACGGAAAGCAGCTTAACAATTCCATCAATCCAGATGAAGCTGTTGCTTATGGAGCGGCTGTGCAAGCAGCTATTTTAACTGGAGTAAAAGATGAATCTATTCAAGACGTCCTTCTAGTTGATGTGGCACCCTTGTCATTGGGAATTGAAACCGCTGGAGGAGTTATGACCAAGATGATTGAGCGCAATACCGTTATACCAACCAAGGTACCCAAGACTTTTACCACGTATTCTGACAATCAACCAGCAGTTACTATTCAGGTGTTTGAAGGAGAAAGAGCAATGACCAAAGACAACCATGAACTTGGTAGCTTCACCCTTACAGGTATTCCACCGGCACCAAGAGGTGTGCCTCAGATTGAAGTCACCTTTGACGTTGACGCAAACGGCATTCTAAATGTTTCAGCAGTGGACAAATCCACCAGAAAATCTGAGAAAATAACTATCCGCAATGACAAAGGAAGACTGAGCCCAGAAGAAATAAAGAAAATGGTGAATGAAGCTGACAAATTTAAAGAAGAAGACGAAAAGCAGAAAGAAAGGATTCAGGCTAGAAACCAACTTGAAGGCTACGCATTCACTATAAAACAATCGCTTCAAGAATATGGTGACAGACTCTCTTCAGAGGACAAATCCACTGCTGAATCAATGATTAAAAACACCCTTGACTGGCTGGACTCCAACCAACTAGCCGAGAAGGACGAGATTGAACACAAATTACAGGAGCTTCAGAACACCTGTTCCAGAATTATGGCCAAGCTTCATCAGCAAGGAGAGGGCCAAGGTCATCCAACAAGAAATACAGAAAATGGTAGCGGACCCACTGTAGAAGAAGTTGATTAGAATATTGGTATTTTTTGTTGTGATAGAATTTTATGCATGCTTTAATGTACTTATATTTTTAGCATTTAAAAAAGATTACTAACAGGTAGCACATGTAGTAAGTTTATTTTAAAAAAATAAAAGTAAATTAATGATAAAAACTTGAAAACGCAAATCAAGGCAGATAATAATTTAAGACTAAACAAGGGGCATAATAACATTTTGAAAAACACACACGCACACACAAAAGTACACTCTCAGGCGCAAAGCCAGTACACACAAACACGCATACGCGCGCGCACACACACAGACACACACTTACACACACACACATACACACACACATACACACACACACACACACACACACACACAAACACACAGAAACACACAGACACAGAAACACATACTAAACCACTAATGCATACAGACAAAACAACACAGCTCACTTTTATACTTTATACAAATATGAATAAAAACAGGTGTTTATGTATACCTATACAAAATATAACAATAAATGTTCAAAAAAAAGCAGTGTTTTATAGTTTTCAATAAAAAAGCTTATCCAAAAAAACATCGTAACATCTGTGATGGGTAGTTTTTTCAGTTTGAAAAAGAACACGAAAGTCAAAACCTTTACATTTAAACGGAGATTGTTCAGTGTTAATATTCTTTACACAGTTATAACGTTATAGAATCACTCTCGGCCAATGAAAAAAATTCACCCATCATCCATTGGAAATTAATTTTTCTCAAGCACTAATTGGCTAAAAGTGAGTCTTTTAGCTGCTTACCCAACCATTCCCACAGAGCGAAACATATATGACGAGCAAAACATATATAACGAATACTATATGACATTTTGAGGGTCCTTAAAATCCTGTAAAGAAAACAGGCGCAAAGAAGCCAGAAATTAAGTTTTTGCCACCATTTATTTTTTACAAAATAGAAATTTTAAAATTTTAAAAACTAAATGCAAAAAACTGATACAAGAAACTGAAGGCTAAAAATTGATTCAAAATTAACACCTGTACAACAAATTTTTTCTTTTATCTCAAATTATATACCTCACATTCTGTTATAATTCGCACCTAAAGTATAAGTTTTTTTATCAAGTTTTCTTGTCTTGTGTGATTAACTGAAAAAGTTTTCAGTTTTGAGCATTTCTGCATTGTTAGCGAGATATGCTCACCTGATATGATATGAAAGTTTTGTTTTATTTTTAGTCATTTTTTTAACAGGACTTAGATTTTATTAAGCAAATAAAAAAATCGGCTTTCACAACCAAACGAGCAATTTTCGTCAAAAACAGTTTATCTAAAATTTATTTTGATAAAAATAACTACAATCAAAACCAGTGTAGGGTGTCGAATTACACATCCAGAATGAGCTTTATTAGGATCTGTAAAACTTAAAATGCCCTCGTTGACAGGATTTTAAAGCAAAGGGGGTTCCAGAGCTCCGTCCTTTAAATATGCAATTTTAAGAGTGAAATATATTCCTGAAGTTATGTATTCTATCCTAATTTTAAGACAATTTTGTCGTTTTTAAAAGTTTGAAAAAAAAATAGTTTACAAAATTTTCACCATTCTTTAATTATTCATGAAATTAGTATACACACCAGGATTTTAAGGACCCTCAAAATGTTATATTATATGTTTTGCTCTGTGGGAATAGTTGTAGGAACTGTTAGAATCACTTTTAGCCAATTAGCGCTTGGGAAAAAATTGGATCTCCAATGGATGAAAGATCTACATTTTTCCCCCAAGCCCTAATTGCTAAAAATAATTCTATGAGGTCATAACACTGCAAAGGTCTTTAACACTGAACTATTTCCTTTTAATTTGGAAGGTTTTGACTATCGTGAAAATAGAACGCTGTTAAAAGAGAAGCTTCAGTTAGCTTTAAAAATGAATGCACCTTTGAAAGCTTGTTTTATGAATATTAGATTGATTTTTTATATTATTGTAGACACTAAGAAAACAAAGGATAATTATTTTCGAATTTGCCAGTTTTGGCCTTAATGATTGTTTTTACCAAACCCAGCATTCAACAGACGCCGAATGCTGAGCTTGTGAACCGTTAAATTGATCAGTATTACGAACGTTTTAAAGCTCACTGGATGTGTATTATTATTTCTCAAATTATGAAACGTCAGACTTAGAAAATTATGCACAGCCCCTTATATAAACACAGCAATTTCTCATTTTCTCAGTGTTTAATTTTTAGGCGGTTTTGTGCAAGTTTTAAAATTTGTCAACTCGTTAAATTTACGCAGTTTAATTGGCATAACAAATAGACACAGCGAGACAAAAATTGTATTATAAAAGAGCAGACCACAATTTGGAACAGTCATAATGATAATAAACTTAGGTATATACTGGATTATTGTTTTACCATTTTAGTAAGTTTATAAGCTGCCTTCCAATCTTTACTAAATTTTACATTGCAAGTACAAACTTGTGATTAAAAAAATTCTTTATTACAAATAATACACTACACACGCAGAGAAGATTTACGAACGACACCAGAAAAAAACACGAGCTCGTCGTGGTGCAAAAATGAATTACCCTACAAAACAAATTAAAATGTTGTCATTTGAGAGAGACTGCTAATTTTTAAGAAAAAAATCATGGAACGAGTTTTATTCCAGCGTTTATATAACAAGTTTCAGCATCTGCGTCTGTTCATTTACCGTTGTTTTTTTTTCAAATAGTGTGTGTTAACTAATTAAATTAGCAGTATCCGTAACATCGCTGCTGGTGCATGATGTTCCCTGAATCTTCGAGCTCTAATGCTCCGTCGTATCTTTTGTGTTCATTTATTACATAACAAAAATGTAAAAACATTTAGTTTAAAAAAGTTTAAAGTTTTCATATCAAAGTTTTTTTTAATTTTAAAGCTAAGGCTTTGTGACACACAATAGTGTATCTGAAATATTAGAAAGGAAAGGAAAGTATATTATTTTTTCATTAAATCATTCCAGTGTATCGACTATAGATTGCTCCTTTGTCAGAACTGCCATTTAATAAACTGTGTCAATTGTCAATAAATTAATAAATTCAAAATTCGAACTAAAAATCTCATAACTTTCTTTAGTATACTTCAGTTGGCTTAAAGGTGCGGTGCGAAGTCAAACTTTTTGTCTTCCGATTTTAATTGTTTTTTTTTTTATAAAAACTTTTACCTCTTCCCCCAATAGCCTACAAAAATTTTTTCAAGAAAATATCTCCAGTAGTTAAAGAGTTATGACCCTTCAAAATGGCGTTTTTCGACAATTCTGTACGTGAAAAATTGCTCAATACGTATAACGATTTACAGACCTGTGTGCACGATCTGGAAATGCCCCCTCGCTTTATTGGAGCATTTGCCCCCCCTCCCGCCAAAAAATGAAAAAGTACCCTAAAATTATGGCGCTATTTTTGACCTATGATGACATTGTGCCATTGAGCCACCAGGACTGTGCTGACCTTCGGGCAGCATTTAATGGGCCTACGGGTTCCACTACCACCTAAACCTGGTTGCTGGATCTTTTCTTTTATAGAAATGTGTCCAGCGTGGCATGGCTAGAGTGTTTGTTGTTGTACGTCGGCCACACATGGCAGTTTTCCATCTAGCAAACCAGTGGACAAATACAGCTCCATTGTGTGTGGAGTTTGTACCACTGGCCTTGCAGGAACACCTATACTGATCATGTACGACGTTAAATAGTAAGATCAATATTAGGCGCGACTTAAAAAATCCTTTAGACAAAGACCTCGGAATGGGTGAACACTGGATGTAGTGAACACTCTAGCGGTAAAGGTTGCCAACATTGTTATTAATGTTGGACAAAGAGTCTTAACCATAGGGGTGAAACATTTTCGCCCCTCCTGGCTTGTCTTAGCGCCTGCCCTTTGCATTATCTGCATAGAAGGGAAGATAAGTTTCAGGTTATCAACAACAACAACAACAACCTATGATGACGCCATCATCGCAAATTTTTTTGCAGTTTTTAGCCTATTTCAATGGATTTTAAGCCTTTTTAGACCTATTTTACCTTATTTTCGCTTTTTGTCTCTTTTCTCTTCTTTTTTTTCTTTCTCCCCCCTGTTTTAAAAAAGTTGTCCCCCCCCGTTTTGGAATTGCCCCCCCAATAAAACTCTGGGGGACAGTGCACAGCATACATGGGCACGTTTGGGGGGTTGGGGGGGGGGGTTAACCCCCCCCAAATTCTGAGAAGTGGGGTTTAATCCCCCCACTCAGAAGTGGGGGGGGAGAAAAAGTTAACCTCCCCCAATTTTGGAAAAATGAAGAAAAAAATGTCTTTAAAATGACTTCTAACTGCCTCCAAACTTAAGTTTTGAGGTCCAAATGAATGTTTTAAGCAATAAAAAGCTCAAAAATGCAATAAAAAGGGATTTTTGACCTTAAATTAGCGTTTTTTACCTATTTTTCCTTCAAAATCGAAAAAACGATATGGGTAAAATGCACTCCAGAAAAAAAACGATATGGGTATTTTGCGTTTCTCGGATTTTAACCCCCCCCCCCTAATTTGGGGTTTAACCCCCCCACTCCGGACCAACTTGCCCATGTATGGTGCACAGGTCTAGATTTAAGTTAAAAATTATGCACTTAAAGAAAGCGGCTACTTTCTACTTTAATTTGATACATCGATTGTTAAAATTGGTTTTGTTAAAATTTGTCGAGATATTGCGTTTCTCGTACAAAAAACCCTGGATTTTTCGTTAAAAATACAAAGTGACGACAAAAAATGTTAGGCCAACTTCATCAAATAACTGCCGTCGTTTGGTTTTTTTAGCGAAAAAATCCAAGGTTTTTTGTACATGAAACGCAATATATCGACACATACTGTACCAATTTTAAAAATCAAGGTATCAAATTAAAGTAGAAAGTAGCTGCTTGCTTTGAGTGCATAATTTGTAGCTTAAATCGTTATACCCATTGAGCAATTTTTCACGTACAAAATTTTCGAAAAAGACCATTTTGGAGGGTCATAATTCCTGAACCACTGGAGATATTTTGTTGAAAAAATTTTTGTGGGCTATTGGGGGCAGGGGTAAGATTTTCACAAAAATAATTAAAATCGAAGACAAAAAGTTTGACTCCGCACCATACCTTTAAGAGAAATCAAAATGCTAAACTTAGAAATTAGCAATACCTAATTATTTAATATAAATTTTAAAAAAATTAGGAATTGTTGAATAAAGATGACTACTAGGCTACAAACATACGACAGCAAAAGAATTTGGGTGGTGCGTTATAATGAAAGATAAAATTAACCACAAAAAAACATTAATTGGCAAAACGTTCTTACGAATTAGACATAAAGTTACAGTGCTTGTTAAAAATAATTGATTTGTTCCATCTAGTGTTTAAGTGTAAGCGGCATGTGCCCTTGGCTACGCCTATTAGGACCATAGGTGTTTTTTTCGGGGGGGGGACAGAGAGTCCACCCCCCCTAGAGCCAAAATTTCGGACCCCTACTAGAAAATATCTAGGGGGTACTCCCTACCCCCAAAGGTCGAGAGCGGTCCGGCCTGACCCCCCCCGTAGCGAGGCTGACGCGCTGACCCCCCCACCTCCCGACCAATTTGGAAGTATACTTTTTTATTTACAGTCAAAAAACGGTGTTTTAGTCAAAAACAGTGTTTAAATACACTTTTTAGGCCTAAATAGGCTGTTTTAGTATATAAAATTCAATATTAGAACTAAAAACACTTAAATTATTGATTTAAAAAAACTTTGTTAAAAAATCGGACCCCCCTATGTCCTGACCCCCCCCAACTTTGAAATCTCGCACTCAGGGCGACCCCCCTAAAAAGCCAGGGGGGTCCAGACCCCTGGATTCCCCCTAAAAAATTTTGGCTTTCCACCCTTCCTATCCTGAGCCCCCCCCCCCCAGGACCTCACCAAAAACACCTATAATTAGGACAGGGAAACCTGCTTCAGCATAATATACTAGTTCTAAAAACACAAAAAATGGAACCGGGAAATTTAAAAAAAAAACACCAAAAAAACAAAAATTTGCGAGAAAAAAGGCTTAAAAAACACTCAATTTTGATGCCCTCCCTCCATTGTGTTGTGTCTAGATTTAATTTCATATTTTGGTCAAAATTGCTCAAAGAGATGTTAAATATCCCCTTTTGAGCATCCACCTAGTATGTTTTGTTGAATTATAATTGGCGGAAAAATTAAAAAAACCGCATGTGACCTATTTATTTATTACGAATTTTATGGTATTTTAAAGAAAAAAAAATTAGTTTTAAATTAAAAACATCATATAAAAAATTTTGAGCACAATAACAGTCTTAAGCTTGCCGCACATGTGCCTAGCTATATTATTATAAATTTTTTTTGATTATTTGTTTATAATTATGAGAAAATTCACAAATCAAAAATATTTAATTTAAGCCACAGTTTAATCACAAATAAAACGACAATAATTTCGTTTTTCTTATAAAACGCGGTTAGATATCTTCTTCGTCTATCCAGTGTTTATTGTATGTTATTGATTTGATTTCAAAGCCAGATGTATATCTTGAAAATTCTAAAGAAAAAATTAAACATTGAGAAATAAGTACATACATTCAATTCAAATTTATATGAATACACAAAAGGCCTTCCTGCGAAAAAGGGACCAAATTTTATTATGGGATATTTCCTAAAACCCTTTTTTAATACTCACATTTCTGGCTTAGAAAGAGTGGTGAAAAGAGGGCATAATATACTCCGGGCTAAGTCTTAAAAATAGCAAGGAGCAGTCAGCAGTGGCGTGCCCAAGCCAGATTTTTTAATAAGAGGGGGGACCCTTACGTTTTTTGAATTTTAGGAGAAAAATTTTTTTCTTTAATATTGTTTTCGCACTCGGGTCAACCCCCCCCCTAAAAAACTAGAGTGGGTCCGGACCCCCCTCCTAGAATTCAAAATTCGATTTACCCTAGGTAACCACCCCTCCCCTAGCTTCCCCGACCGTGCTCACCTATGAACCGGATCCCCTCTGAACCCCCTCTGGATTTCAAACTGGTCTACTCAGGGTCGCTGAAGGCCAAAACCTACCTCAAAAATGACAGGGGAGGGGTTGGGTTAAGTTTTGCTTAGGCTTAGGCTGGCTTAGCTTAGATTTTGCGTGGGCTTAGGTTTTGCTTAGGCTTAGATTTTGCTTAGGCTTACCTTAGATTTTGCTAAGGCTTAGAGGTTTCGCTTAGGCTTAGACTTAGCTTAGGCTGTCTTAGCTTAGATTTTGCGTGGGCTTAGGTTTTGCTTAGGCTTAGTTTAGGTTTTGCTAAGGCTTACCTTAGATTTTGCTAAGGCTTAGAGGTTTCGTTTAGGCTTAGACTTAGCTTAGCTTAGGCTGGCTTAACTTAGATTTTGCGTGGGCTTAGGTTTTGCTTAGGCTTAGTTTAGGTTTTGCTTAGGCTTACCTTAGATTTTGCTAAAGCATAGAGGTTTTGCTTAGACTTAGACTTAGCTTAGGCTGGCTTAGCTTAGATTTTGCGTGGGCTTAGGTTTTGCTTAGGCTAAGTTTAGGTTTCGCTTAGGTTTACCTTAAATTTTGCTAAGGCTTAGAGGTTTTGCTTAGACTTAGCTTAGCTTTTGCTTAGGCTTAAGTTTTGCTCAGACTTAAGTTTTGTTAAGGATTAGCTTAGATTTTGCTTAGGTTTTAATAAGTCTAAGCTTAAGTATCATAAGTATCATCTGGAATTAAATTTTCTAGTAATTTTAGCGCCTTTAATTAAAAATTTTCTCCCTTTGGGGGGCATTCTGCCCCCTCCGGACAAGGGACTCTGACCCTGCTGGGGGCAAAAAGTCTGGCCAGACCGGACCGGTTATTGGGTTGGGTTACCCGACCAAAAACACCTATGTTTCACAAACGTTTTTTGCTGGTTGTATGGATATAATCAAAGGTGGGCAGCCTCTCGGATTTTGGGGGGGGGGTATAGGGGGGGTCAAATTTTTAGGGGGGGGGGGTGTCCAGCAAGACCCAAATTTTGAGGGGGGGTGTACCCAATATTTCCGCGCTGCCTTAAAATGAGCTTAAAACGCGTAAAAAAACGTAAAACAAGCTTATAAATGCTTTAAAACTGTGTAAGATTAAAATAAGACCTTATTGCAACTTATAAATTTTATTTTTTTAATTCTTTTAATAATAATGTGCAATGGCGCAGTCAGGATTTCATTTCAGGGGCGTCGGTCTGGGGGGAAGAAGAAAGTGTTGTTAAATCGGCGCGAAGCGCCCCCGCCTGCGCCGCGTAGCGGCGCCAGCCGACGCAAAGCGTCGGCCGGGGGGCTGGGGGGGGTCCCCCCGCCGCCGGAGGCGAAAATTTTTTAAAATATATACTAAAAACGGCTTAAAAATCGTCTCCTGGTGATCGCGTAAACATACATTTTACTTTTGTTTTTTTACCTAATTTCTACATAATTTTCTGTGATCTTAAAAATTCAGTCAGGGGGGTTCGGGGGGAACAATGCCCCCTGGAGGAGAAAATTTATAATTTGAGGCGCTAAAATACACTAGAAATTTTAATTCCAAATGATACTAATTACAAAATATAAGGTTTTTTATAGCTATACTATACATTTATAACATGTGTTTAAAACGTTAAAAAAAAGGATAATAGTGTTTATAGTAGTTTTATTAAACATGTATGCCTTAACTACTGAATGGGATAATCGATTTGCAATTGAAAACTAAGATAAATTGCCAATTTAAACTGCCCGCGTAGCAAGGAAATTTAAACTGCCCGCGTAGCGGGGGAATTTAAAGGTAATAAAAGGTAATGAACGGGGAAATAAGGTAATAAACACTCCGCGCGAAGCGCGGAAAAATTTTTTAGTTTTTTTATAACACTTAAAAATTTTTCTTTGGGAGGCGAATTTGGGGGGGGTGTCCCCGACTACCCCAAATTTAAGGGGGGTGTCAGCAAAATCCCAAATTTTTGGGGGGGGGTATAACACCACCCCCAACCCCCCTGCCCACCTATG
>JASAMX010029564.1:0-29417 GCA_030248175.1 Microlaimidae sp. YZB2_3 | reverse complement strand
TATATATCGCAGAACGCTTTATATAATTGTTTGATAGACTCACAGTTTTTTATAAATACATTTGGAAGATAATTTTTAATATCAGAAAATTTGGCTTCTTTAATCAAAAATTAAATTTTTTTAATATGCTTTTGTTTTTTACTAATTCTGATTCGCACTGAAAAATCAATTGCCGTATGATTACAGGTGTCAGCTAAAGGTTCAAACTCATAGGATATAAGAATGTGTTGATTACAGAAAACAAGATCAAGCATATTCCCTGCATTAATTAACAAACTGGCGAAAAACAATCCACAATAATAATAATAATTAAACATATTGTGTGAAATATCGTTTGTTTTAATTTTAAAATTACCACAATTTATATTGGGGTAATTAAAATTCCCCAGAAAACAGTTGAAAAGACACATTTACAAAACCCCATATAAACTAAAAAAAACTTCCAATTCTTTAATTTCACTTTTTCCCTCTTTCGATTAAAGTTATTTCACTTTTTCCCTCTTTCGATTAAAGTTTTGTGGGCGGTCTATAGCAACACAAAAATCTTATTTTTGTTTCCGTGCCAAACAAATCGAAACTTACAAACTATAAGTTTTTAAATTTTATGTTTAGATTTTCTATAAGGTTTATTTTTAAATAACCTTTTGCCAAAACAGAAACACCTCCTTCTCTGCCAAACAATTTGGCTTCACTAGTTTATTAGTAATGCTTTATGCGTTAAAATAGATGCACCGAATACCTGTGCAACAAATGTTCTATTTTTCAGCTTATTTTTGGGAGCTTGTTTTCGGGAAACTTTCATTTTTTTTACAAAGGTACCAGCTGAAAGGTGTAGGTCCTTGCCTGACGATTAGAAATGACGATATAGGAACATCAGCTTGATTTGCTTTCCGTTCTCGTTTTGCGCACAGTTCAGCGTGTTGTTTTTGTTTAAAGAGGGTCTGACTTGAATGAATGAAAATAGAAGACCATTTTTCTGAAGAATGAGGGTTTGTTGTGGCATCCTTGACTAAATAACGGTTCACAAAGTGGTCAAACTTAACATTCAGAATTTGGTTTTTCTTTAGTAATACGACTTATACGAAACAGGTCTCTTGGAACCACTTTACACTTTACTTAACTTAACTTAACTTTTAGAATTTGGTTGTTCTTTAGTAATATGACCCATACAAAACAGGTCTATTGGAACCACTTTTTGACTTAGACTTAAATCAGCAATGATTATTAATTAATTCTAGCAAAAGACGAAACAAAGTTTCGAAAAAAAAGCCTTATATTAAATGGAGTAGTATAAAGCTACATAAGTCTAAAAACTAAATGCCAGAAAAGACTGAAACAAGTCTCTTTAAAACCTGTAAATTAATAACAGATTTTGTGAAAGTTTCAGAAAAACAAAACCGAATAAAAACAATACGTGTAAAAGCTTTAGTTTGCGTTTTTTAACCATTAATAAAACTTAATTCACATAAATTTCTCTCAAAGTGGATTAACTTTTACATGAGTTAACCAGCTGTAAATACCACAGTATTAGTTAAGTCACACGTCGTCAAAACGATACAAAAAAAGTATAACGCAAGCGTCACAGTAACCATGAAAAATTTCTGTCAAAATAAGTTATCGCATTGCGCTTTAAATTTTGTAATTTATCATTATTTTCGTATAAAGCAAAACATACCGCCATATTAAAGGCTTTTTAAAATCAAATATCAAGTTCTAAGTCCGAAAAACATTGAAAAATTCAGATTTAATATAAGGCGACTTTTAATTTAACAAATACATTGACAGCTAATTTGTTTTATGTAATAAATAGAAACATTAAAGAAAAGGTCGCCTCATATTAAATCTGAATTTTTCAATGTTTTTCGGACTTAGAACTTGATATTTGATTTTAAAAAGCCGTTAATATGGCGGTATGTTTTGCTTTATACGAAAATAATGATAAATTGCAAAATTTAATGCGCAATACGATAACTTATTTTGACAGAAATTTTTCATGGTTACTGTGACGCTTGCGTTATACTTTTTTTGTATCGTTTTGACGACGTGTGACTTAACTAATACTGTGGTATCTACAGCTGGTTAACTCATGTAAAATTTAATCCACTTTGAGACAAATTTATGTGAATTAAGTTTTATTAATGGTTAAAAAACGCAAACTAAAGCTTTTACACGTATTGTTTTTATTCGGTTTTGTTTTTCTGAAAATTTCACAAAATCTGTTATTAATTTACAGGTTTTAAAGAGACTTGTTTCAGCCTTTTCTGGCATTTAGTTTTTAGACTTATGTAGCTTTATAATATTCCATTTAATATAAGGCTTTTTTTTCGAAATTGTGTTTCGTCTTTTGCTAGAATTTCCGCCTTTTAATGCATTGAATTCAATGTCATTTATTAAAGATATAAAACATTAAAAAATTTACTCATTTTAAAAGAAACGTCATGGTCTCCTCATGATATGAATACAATTATTTTCATATCCAAAACTTCAATGTAATTTTAAGCAGTATACTATACAAAAAAAATTAAGTCTGGGTAACTCCGTAAAATTGTATGGAACCTGAAAGAACCATATAAAAGAGTGTGTTTTTCTTCTGTTTAAATTTTTTTAGTTAGACCTGATTTAACCACTTTTTTGGAAATTAGCTTTATTTGGACTTTTGTTTTGTGCTTCGTTTTTCTGGATTGAGGGTTTATTTTTAAACAACAAAACCACACCATTGTAAATGGTTTTTCCAAGTTCCATACAATTTTACGTCTATTGAAACATTGTATCCCGCAGCGCTCACACGTCACCCAAGATTTATTTCATTTTATTTTTTTAAATATTTTTATTGTTGCCATATGGCTGCTAATTAGTGGTAAGGATATTTTTTCACTCTTCCCGTTGAAAATTAGTAATTTTTATAAAAAGGTAAGGAATTATAATTTAAACCAAAAAATAACCACAAGAGAATGTGTATTACTGAATGAAGTTACTTAATATGTAATTCAGTAAAACTGAAATTCAGTAAAAAAACTGGTCGTTTTTCACATGAACAGAGGTTTAACTACGGGCAATAGAGGATATACGATAATAAAATTCAGGTGAGGCGGCAATTTAGCATCTACGTGCAAAAAATCAGCTCCGAATATTTACCACAGGAAAAAATTTTTGGGAGACCCCCAAAAAAAAAAAACAAAAAAAAGTTAAGCAAATTAAGGTTATTAGTATGAAATTCAGGTATGTTTAGCAAAAAGTTTTAGGTTTCTAATATCAGAAAAATATGGGTAATATTTTAGTTATGTAAAATGTTTAGATTTTTAATTGGCTAAAAAACTATTAAAGGTTTTGTTGATTTCGATGACGCCATCAACAACGGTTAACCGCGCAGTGACTTAACCCATTTAATATAAGGGAAAGAGCGCTCCGCGCTCTTCCCTGATTATTATTATTAATAACAGCTTCAAATTCATTTGCACGGTCGTCGTTATCTTTTAATCCACAAGCGCTTTTATATATGAGAAGCGCTTTTATATTTCTTTGCGTTGAGAAGCTTCTTCAGCACTGTTTTTTTGAAAGTTGCTGCACACAGTGTAGACATCTTTTTCCCTCAGAATCGGTGTGAAGTTGAAGCTTCAGCGTGGATTTCTTTTACGTTTCACTAGCTGAAACTCCTCTTTGCCCTGATTCGCCTCTCCGTCGGGGGTTATTACATCAGGGTTCGTAATGTCATTTAAATCTTCATAACATTCATCCACGTTAGGTGGTTCGATTAATGAATTGAGTTTTCTAAAAGCCATATCTATTTTGTCGAATCAGGATGCTTCTAAGGCTTTTTGCTTTTTAAAACTAATAAGCAAAAAGAAGCAATTATAGCAGGGAAATTTTATTGCTAATTTGTTAAATTCGGAACTCTTCAGGTCATTGCATCCTAGATTAAAAATGGCGTCACAAGATGGACAGTCTATTGTGTTACTGCTTTTTCGAATTCCAGCGTTGTACGTGTTACACTTGGTATTTGATATTCTGGTATGATTATTGGATGGCTAGGAAAATCAGAAAAAAGGGCTGAGGCTGCAGGCGTTAAAATTTGTAGATTTGTTTCAAAAACTTGATTAGTTGGGTTATTTCCGATGGCTGCACCCTGCTGATTCAATTTTTTAAATTTATTTTGAGTTGAAAGTCACAGATTTGGAGACAAAAATTTTAAAAAAAATAGCAGAAAAAAATTAGAAAGTTGTTGAGGGTTCACCGTTTCTTTTATTATAAAATAAATTCAGTTTTCTTCCGGATATAATTATTTTAACGTTATTACAAAGGTGGATGTATTTTCATACGAGATACAAGAATTAAATTAGCCTCTCCTAACAGCCTTTTGTAACGCGCTCTCAGCCTCTCGTAAGAAAAAAGAACAGAAAAGTTTCCATCCCAGAATGTACCCATTAACAGCGAAAATTTTTGGTCTTAATAAATTTAATTAAAGATTTTAAAAAAAGTTTAAGAACTTTTTTTTACAAAATTTTTACAAACTAACTTTGAAAAATTTCTTCCAACCGCTTATATGACAAAGTATAGTAGGGAACGCGGAAAATTTTAGAGACGCACTTTTCGAATTAAATTGAAAAAAAATGGGGCTTGTAGCTGACTTTGGCCGTGGTGAAACAGCGCAATGCTGTTTAACCACGACTTTAAAAGAATGAATTTAGCCCAATATTGCTGTAGTTTGGGTAGCTCAGTAGCAGAGAGTTTTCACGTTGACGGAAGTTTTGCTAGTTCAAGCCCAGCTTAAAGCCCCAATTTTTGAATTTAATTGGAAATGTGGGTCTTGAAGCAGAGTCTACGGTTTGGGGACTTTAGAGCCGAGGGACTTTAGAGCCGGGACTTTAGAGCTTCTAAAGAGTTTTAGAAAGATTTTTTCTAAGTCTAAGCCTAAGCAAAACCTAAGCCTAAGCCTAAGCAAAGCCTAAGCCTAAGCAAAACCTAAGCCTGAACCTAAGCCTAAGCAAAAGACTGAGCGCCTAACCCCTCGCTCCGGCTCTAAAGTCTACTAAGTCTAAGTCTAAAGTCTAAGGTACCGAGTCTACCAATATTTGTTAAGTATTAAATCTACTTTATGCAGTATCAAAATTTTGGAAAAGTTCGCCAAAATCATTTTTTTCACAACATAAAAAAAATCTAGCGACTTATTTAATATTATATTATTTCAAATTTTCTGTTTAATAGTATAATGTTTTTGTTATTTAGTGACAGTTAGAAAGTCCAGACCTAGGAGAAATAAAAATGAAACTCAAGAATATTGGGAGTATCACCACGCTGGATATTTACAGGTTTTTATATTATCAGAATTAATTAAAAAATTATCAAAAAAACAACAGTTATTTACTTAGAATAAATAATTATATATAAATTTATCTTTTCCTTTATAAGTTGTTTTTATTATATAACTGACCGCATCGATAGTTATAATTAAAGGTGGGGTGCAGAGTCAAACTTTTTTCTTCGATTTTGATAATTTTTTGTGAAAACCTTACCCTTGTCTCCAATAGCCCACAAAAATTTTTTCAACAAAATATATCCAGTAGTTCAGGAGTTCAGTTCAGTAACCCCCCCCACCAAAATGGCGTTTTTCGACAATTCTGTAAGTGAAAGATTGCTCAATGGGTATAACAATTTAAGTTACAAGTTATGCACTCAAGGAAAGTGGGTACTTTCTGTTTTAATTTAATACCTTGATTGTTAAGATTGGTGCTGTATTTTTCGAGATATTGCGTTTCTGTACAAAAAAACTCGCAATTTTTTTGCTAAAAATACGAAATGACGGCAAAAATGTTGGGCAAATCTCATCAAATAACTGCTGTCGTTTGTTTTTTTTAGCAAAAAATTGAGGGTTTTTTTACGGGGAATGCAATATCTCGAGAAATACTGCACCAATCTTAACAATCAAGGTATAACATTAATGTAAAAAGTAGCAGCTTTTTTTAAATTTATAACTTGTAACTTAAATAGTTATACCCATTGAATAATCTTTCACGTAAGAATTGTTGAGAAACGCCATTTTTGGAGGGTCATAACTCCTAAACCACTCAAGATATTATTTTGAAAAGATTTTTGTGGGCTATTGGGGGCAGGGGTAAGGTTTTCAAAAAAATTACCGAAATCGAAGACAAAAAGTTTGACTTCGCATCGCACCTTTAAGCGAATTTTATCTGTTTGAAATCCCTTAGCTTAAAAAGATCGCGAATCAAATTGTTATATCTCCCAAAATAAAATACTTGTTTAATATTGTTTCGGTCTTGCAAAAAGTTGGAAATGTTTGTAGCTTTGATACTATAGAGCCAAAATATTAATTTAAAGTATATAGGTATTGTATGTATTAAAGTAGTATGTTATGAACTATATTAAAACTTGATTTGTGACAGTGCTTCTTTATTGATAATTTAACTTGGTATGGACGGTTTTTGAAGCTGTCTCTGGTGGGTTGGAGACAGGTACTCTCAAAAAGTTGTTAATGGTTTTATTCGGTGTATTCATTAAGTAATTAAACAAAAAAGCCCCACGAATAAAGTTTCATAAAAAATAATTAACTAAATAATGAATTTTCTTCAAAAGAACTGTTTATTTAATGATTTTTAAATAAACTTTATTCGTGGGGCTTTTAAACTATTAACAACTTTTAGAGAGTAAGAGGCAGCAAAACCTGCCTTGGAAACAGCTAGGATTCAGGGTGAAACAGATTAGAGGCAGGTAAGACTGTGGATTAGAGAATGCAGAATTTTTTCCTGTATTAAACACGAAATTACTATATTATGTTTAGATGCAACATTATGGTGAATGGAAAACGGTATGTGGGGACAGGTTTATGACGCACAGTAAAAACGAGATGAAAGAGCTTGGAGTTAAAATTTGTCATAAATTGGGACAGAAGTAAATTAGCATTGTATTCGTTTTATTTTTTAACATTTAATAAATTCGGATTACATACTTTTTAAAAAATAAACAAATTTTAGTCTCATGAAAGTAAGTATGAATACGACTAATATAATCTAGAGTCAATCCATCTGCAGCAAATTTTAGAAAAACAATAACACCCTCAATTTGCTGTTTTGTTAGTTTTTATTACCCATCATTTTTTTATTTTTAACAATACAATTTTAAAAAAATCAAATTCTCTTTGCTTGAATGATTTTTTGTTTTAGAGTTGTACAGGAAATTGTTATTCAACGAGATATGTCTCCCTCTGATAGTTATGTGGATGCAGTAAACGGATTTACAGGTATCCAATGCCCCTTATTAAAACATATATTTCTTCCCAATTAGACTCTTTTATTTTACAATCCGCTTAGCATTGAAGAAACCGTTTTAATTTTTTTGTGTAATTAGTAATTTCATTGGTGTTAAAATAAAATGTTTATATTACTTTGTTTAGCAAAGTTTTTTATCGTTAAATACAAATATCAATAAAACGTTTAAATTGGTCATCAGGGTTTAACCATCCCAATATTTCCGCGCTGCCTTAAAATGAGCTTAAAACGCGTAAAAAAACGTAAAACAAGCTTATAAATGCTTTAAAACTGTGTAAGATTAAAATAAGACCTTATTGCAACTTATAAATTTTATGTTTTTAATTCTTTAAATAATAATGTGCAATGGCGCAGTCAGGATTTCATTTCAGGGGCGTCGGTCGGTGGGGGGAAGAAAAAGTGTTGTCAACGCGGCGCGAAGCGCCGCCGCCTGCGCCGCGTAGCGGCGCCAGCCGACGCGAAGCGTCGGCCGGGGGGTCTGGGGGGTGTCCCCCCCAGCCGCCGGAGGCGAAAATTTTTTAAAATATATACTAAAAACGGCTTAAAAATCGTCTCCTGGTGATCGCGTGAACATACATTTTACTTTTGTTTTTTTTACCTAATTTCTACATAATTTTCTGTGATCTTAAAAATTCAGTCAGGGGGGTTCGGGGGGAACAATGCCCCCCGGAGGAGAAAATTTATAATTTGAGGCGCTAAAATACACTAGAAATTTTAATTCCAAATGATACTAATTACAAAATTTAAGGTTTTTTATAGCTATACTATACATTTATAACATGTGTTTAAAACGTTAAAAAAAGGATAATAGTGTTTATAGTAGTTTTATTAAACATGTATGCCTTAACTACTGAATGGGATAATCGATTTGCAATTGAAAAACTAAGATAAATTGCCAATTTAAACTGCCCGCGTAGAGGGGAAATTTAAACTGCCCGCGTAGCGGGGGAATTTAAAGGTAATAAAAGGTAACTAACGGGGAAATAAGACAATAAACACTCCGCGCGAAGCGCGGAAAAATTTTTTAGTCCTTTTATAACAACTAAAAATTTTTCATTGGGAGGCGAATGGGGGGGGGGGGGGTGTCCCGACTACCCCAAATTTAAGGGGGGGTGTCAGCAAAATCCGAAATTTTGGGGGGGGGGGGGGGGTAAAACCCCCCCCCCAACCCCCCCCCCCCCTGCCCACCTGTTTGTAATGAAGTAATATACTAGTTTATTTTTACATGCTTTTACATTGTTCCACCCAGAGGAGACAAGTTCAGATTATACGACAACAATCACAATTCTGTTTTGCAATACGTTCTAAGTTTTTAGCTAAACTTTGCGACTATAGTTTAAAATGTGTTTCAAAAGTCTTAATAACAGAAACCTCAACGCAATCTACAGGTGCTCGATCAACCTAAGCTTGGTTGGGATCTTTACCCCGCGGTAAAGGCCAAACTATCACGGTGGTAAATCTCAAAAAACGCCTGGGGGTCGGACTTTGGGGCAGGTCAAAATAGAGGAGTAAATGATTTATTTTAAAATCGCTTAAAACGTTATAAAAATGCTGATAAAAAGGCTTTAAAACGGCACGAATAGAGTAAATAACTAAAACTTGTGAACAAACATTATTACATTTTATGAGTTAAATTTACCCAAAAACACAAACTTTTGAATTTTTTTGGAGCTGACAGAGAGATAATAGGGGTCAGGGATAATAGGAGTACGAATGGGGGTACGCTAAAAATGGGCATCTTAATGGAAAGGGAGGATCGACCTTGGCGAAAAAGGGAGGGGTAGGGCGAGGGGGTATATATATAGAGCCCCCATCCCAATTTCATCTACCCAACCCCTTGGCACCTATGTGCAACACTTTGTCTACAAAATGTGAAGCCTGGAGCTCCGAAAGCATCACTAAAGTCAGCATCACTGGAAAAAATTAAATGCATATACTTGCAAATGATTGGCACATTATGAAAATAGCTTTTATTGTTCTACAAATAATAATAAGCTTCAGATTGATATAACTATCTTGCAAAAAACTTTTGCGATGGTAAAAACAAACGATCATCTTAAGCTGCTGTTTTTTAGGTGTCTGCCTGTATTTTTTCTTATTTATTTTCTAAAAGTTTAATGTAGAGCTACAAAAAAAGAGTGACGTTGCCGAAATTCCAGATGACATCAGATTTTGATCTCTAATATTTTTTTACTTAAATATAGTATTAAATATTTTTTTAAATTAAATTTAAATAAAATCTAAATGCCAAAACAAACAAGTAAGCTACCTTGAACTAATAAGTCTTGTATCATTACACAGTTTTCTTTTTTCTTCAGTTATGTCAATAAACGTATCCACCAATTTTCGACCAATGTAATTGAGTTTTTCAAAAGAACTTCCTACTAACTAAAATACAAAACATAAAAAGTAAAACAAAACTTTGTTTTAAACAGTCTATAAAAAACTTGCACTATATTAAAATGTATTTTTTAACTTATTATACAAATGAACATCCTACCCCCCCTCCTTTTCACGTGCCTATATTATGTATAGTAATTCTATACTTTTCGGTGTATTATATTTTCAGAAAGCATTTTTTAAATTTTTATTCAGATTTTGGTCTGATTATGAAAAAAACAGGAAAATCTTTTTCAAAATTTATCACGTTGTGGAAAAAAGTGAAAATATTTTTTTGGATTTTTTTAATCTTACCCTAATTAAATCTTGATCGGTGAAATCTGGTAATGTAATTTTTAACCAAAACTTTTTAAGAAAAAATTGTTTTTCTGGTGACACGGAATAGTGAGTTGATTTTCTAAAAAAATAACATAATTTTAACTTTTTTACAGCAACTATATATTTAACTATACAATTATGACAAAAGTAAAAAATATTATTTGGCAATAAAAGTCACAGCTAGACGAAAATACGATCTACATAAGGGTTTTCATGGTGCTGTCGCCTTTATTAGAGTTACATAAGGTTTAATCGCTTGTGGTGCTCTGGTCCCACAAATGATTTGGACTTTTGAAAAAAAAAATCCGACCACAATTAGTAGTTAAAAAGCAAAACAATTATATGCAAACTTTAATACATAACAAAAAAATAAGGCATCGCTAAAAATAATAGGTGAATGAAGGAGAAGAATTCTTTTTTATATTTTCCAGTTATTTTCTCAATTTACGATTAAAATGTTTTCAAAACATTAAAAAAAGCATAAAATTTTGTGGATCAAAGTATTAATGCAAATAGTAAAAAAGAAATTATTTTTCATTCAGAGATACGCTTCTATTAACGAATTTTACGTACCTAACAGTGCAAAACAGTCTAAAGTCTTTGTGAACAGGGATAGTGCTTTTGCAAGATATGTTTGTTAATTGATAAAAGAGCATAGATGTTTTTGATCAGGTCCGCTTGGTTAGGGGGAAGCCATCTCTTGGTGAAAGATCAAAATTTTTTAGGGTAGTAAGCAGGGGCGTAGCCAGGATTTCAGAAAGGGGGGATTGTACTTCATACAATTTTTTCAAAAGGGAGGGTTGTAGGGGGTTGTACTCCAAATTTTCAAAATACCGCAAAAAGACATTAAAAAGAATAAAAAATTTTTGCGCTTCGCGCTAAGTGATTCTTTTTGCTGTTATTTGCATTCTTTTTTAAAGTTAAATTTGAAAAATTTTAGGTTTAAAAAGGGATAACATTTAAAATCGTACAACAGCGCAATAAAATTTTTAAAAATTGTCTTTGAAATTCATTAGAAACATCACTTAAAAGTTTTAAAAGGGATATAAATGTCGAGCGCTGGACGGAGCGAAGCGCGAGAAAAAAATTTAAAATTGTTCTTTTAGGACCCTCAAATTTTTACCTCCGCCAGCCCAAAACGAGGGGGGTTACAACCCCCATAACCCCCCCTGGCTACGACCTTGGTAGTAAGGAGGACCGGACCCCCCTAGTCTTTTTAAAGGGGGGGGGGGGTGGCGGGTCGACCCCAGATGCCAAATTTTAAATTTAGCGGGGTAGGGGAGTTGTCAGATTTTTTAACAAAATTTTTTTTAATCAGTAACTTAATTATTTTTAGGTCTACTATTGGATTTTATATAGTTAAACAACCTATTTAGGCCTATAGTGTATTGAAACGCTTGTTTTTGGCAGTAAAAATATAAAATTATACTTGCAAATCGGTTGGGTTGGGAAGGAGGTAGGCTTTGCTAGGGGAGTGGCTAGGCCGGACGGTTTTTGAGCTTTAGAAAGAGAGGCCTCCTACCTCCTAGATTTCCAGGTGGGGGGTCCGAAATTTTAGCTGTTCGGGGTGGTGGACCCGTCTGCCTTCCCCCAAAAAATATTTACGAAAAAGAATCACAGTATCTTATTGCAATTCTGATGCATTGTGTCATGGTAGCTACGGTTTTTTATTATTTGCTTGAATTATTTATGAAAAAGAGTCAGAGTATCTTATCGCGATTCTGATACATTGTGTGTGTGTGTGTGTGTGTGTGTGTGTGTGTGTGTGTGTGTGTGTGTGTGTGTGTGTGTGTGTGTGTGTGTGTGTGTGTGTGTGTGTGTGTGTGTGTGTGTGTGTGTGTGTGTGTGTGTGTGTGTGTGTGTGTGTGTGTGTGTGTGTGTGTGTGTGTGTGTGTGTGTGTGTGTGTGTGTGTGTGTGTGTGTGTGTGTGTGTGTGTGTGTGTGTGTGTGTGTGTGTGTGTGTGTGTGTGTGTGTGTGTGTGTGTGTGTGTGTGTGTGTGTGTGTGTGTGTGTGTGTGTGTGTGTGTGTGTGTGTGTGTGTGTGTGTGTGTGTGTGTGTGTGTGTGTGTGTGTGTGTGTGTGTGTGTGTGTGTGTGTGTGTGTGTGTGTGTGCGTGCGTGCGTGCGTGCGTGCGTGCGTGCGTGCGTGCGTGCGTGCGTGCGTGCGTGCGTGCGTGCGTGTGTGTGTGTGCGTGCGTGTGTGCGTGCGTGCGTGCGTGCGTGCGTGCGTGCGTGCGTGCGTGCGTGCGTGCGTGCGTGCGTGCGTGCGTGCGTGCGTGCGTGCGTGTGCGTGTGTGCGTGCGTGCGTGCGTGCGTTTGTGCGTGCGTGCGTGCGTGCGTGCGTGCGTGCGTGCGTGCGTGCGTGCGTGCGTGCGTGCGTGCGTGCGTGCGTGCGTGCGTGCGTGCGTGCGTGCGTGCGTGCGTGCGTGCGTGCGTGCGTGCGTGCGTGCGTGCGTGCGTGCGTGCGTGCGTGCGTGCGTGCGTGCGTGCGTGCGTGCGTGCGTGCGTGCGTGCGTGCGTGCGTGCGTGCGTGCGTGCGTGCGTGCGTGTGCGTCCGTCCGTCCGTCCGTCCGTCCGTCCGTCCGTCCGTGCGTGCATGCGTGCGTGTGTGATGGTAACTACGATTTATTTATTGTTTGTTTTAAAAAGAGTTATAGTTACAAGTATTTTTATACGATTCTGACTCATTCTGTCATGTTAAGGACTATTTATTTATTTTTAATTTATCGATTTATTGATTTTGTTTTTTTTTCTAGATATAATTCCCTTATACATCCTGATCCCAGGCGTGATCGGGATCTGCGTGGTGTTCCTGGTCGTCTTTCTGCTGATTATTTTGCTCAATCGTAAAAGCCTCTGCTCCTGCGGCGCCAAGAGCAGCACCAACGGAGGTGGGTGTTTTAGTTGGATTAAAAAAAAAAAATTTCTAACAAATTATATTGGGAAAACATTTTAAATATTATGAAGAGTTTAGAAACGTTTATCGTGGCGAAAATATCGATGATAAAAAACTTAAAAAGTTAAAACTAAAACGTGTTGGGCTAAACTTATGACAATCTTCAGCAACAGTATCTAAAATTGGATAAAATTATAGAACAAAATAAAATACAATTTAAAATGTCAGTAATCTGTATAAAAAATGGGTGCCAGTAAAACCATACATGGGCACGGGGGGTTGGGGGTTAACCCCCCAAATTCTGAGAAGAGGGGTTTAACCCCCCCCCTCCCACTCAGAAGTGGAGGGGGAGAAACCCCCCCTTTCAATTTTGGAAAAATGAAGAAAAAAAGTCTTTAAAATGACTTCTAACTGCCTCCAAACTTAAGTTTTGAGGTCAAAATGAATGTTTTAAGCAATAAAAAGCTCAAAAATGCTATAAAAAGGACTTTTGACCTAAAATTAGCGTTTTTTTACCTATTTTTTTCTTCAAAACCGAAAAACGAAATGGGTAAAATGCACTCCAGAAAAAAACGATATGGGTATTTTGCGTTTCTCGGATTTTAATCCCCCTAATTTGGGGTGTAACCCCCCCCCACTCCGGATCAACTTGCCCATGTATGAGTAAAACCTTAGTAAAAGTGTGAAGAATAGATGTAAAAATGTGAGTAGAAAGCTTTGTATGTTTTATTTAGGAGATTTAGTCCTGGAACTGCGGACTTAGAGCCTTTTTTAGAGCTTTGGAGTTTTATATTTGTGATTAAAAAGCCATGAACATCACTAATAGAATCAACTAAACCATACGCTATTATTATGTTAATTTTCATTTTGTCTGATTTTTTATTGCTTTTTTATTTTATTATTATTTTTTGTTTTTCAGATGATCACAGCGACGTCACAGTTAAATGCGAAGCGCTTGACGGAAACGGAGTCCCTATGGCGGACTACTATCCGGATATGTACAGCCCGGCACCGAACGAAAACGGGGATCTATACGTGAAAGTAAGCCGGGCGCGGTTTTTTTTTTGTTGTTTTTAGTAAATTTCCCCGTTGTGTTAATGTTTCAAAAGTATATGGTGCTATAAAATGCGATTAGTATAGTTCTGAGGTTTAGTGGTGCAACGCAGCGCGTGAGCGGGGATGTTGCAAACGCTGGTGTTTCGCCGGTCTTTCCTTTTGGAAAGTTAGAAATAGAAAACAGTAACTGTTTCGCATTACTATTACTTTCTTTGAAACGATCGCTTTGTTTCGTTTTGTACTTCTGGACTTTCAGCGAAAACAGTTTAAGTATAGTATAGCAGCCTGAGAAGTATATTTGAGTCTACCTCTCCAGTCTAGATCTAGAAACCCAGAAGAAAAATCTACTCTTCCTAAAAAATTGCCGTCTCTGAAAATTTTTTAATGCTCTTTTTCCTTCTAAATCAATTTCTAGGTATAATCTTGTGTCTATTTTTTTTGCTTACTTGGCGGTGCTTAAATTGTAGATCATAAAAACACGCCTTTTGATGTTTTCGGTGCGATCCTAAAAGCCCCCAATAAGTTTTTTCTGTATCAATAGGCTAACCGTTTGCTTAAATGAAGGTTATCTACTATAATTTTTTTTTTTTCCAATTCTATGTTTTTGTTTTTTGCTTAATTATTTTCTCTTAGTTTGGGAGGAGCTTAGTATTTAGAATTTTTTTTCTTCTTTTTCAATTGGGGGTTAGTTCTCCTCCTTCTGAGTGGGGGGGGTACCCTTCTCATTGGGGGGGGGGGTCCCCCCGTGCTGTATGTTATAAATTCCTTTTTGTTTTTTAGTTGTGTATTATGTTTATTCTTTTCCTATCATTAATGGTCAGTTAGTAAGGCTAAATTATTTTGGCGAGGATACGTTTAAAAAAAGCTAAAAACATGTTCCCTTTTTAGTGGTTTTTACTTATAATTATAAAAATTTAGTCAGTAAGCCTCATGGATAAACATTTAAGGGAATCCCGCGTTTTTTTCGGGTATTTAATTTTACAAAATGCACCTTGCCCACCCCTGGCGCTCACAGAGATTCCACTTTAATAGTAAGAGCAGACCTGTGCACGGTCTGAAAATGCCCCCCCGTTTTATTGGAGGATTTGCCCCCCCCCCGTTTTATTGCCCCCCCCCCCGCCAAAAAATGAAAAAGTACCCTAAAAATATGACGTCATTTTTGACCTATGATGACGCTATCATCGCGAATTTTTTGCAGTTTTTAGCCTATTTCAATGTATTTTAGGCCATTATAGACCTATTTTTACCTTATTTCCGCTTTTTTTTGTCCCTTTTTTCCCTTTCCCCTTCTTTTTTTTTATCATTTTTTTTTCCTTTTTTTCTTTCTCTTTTTTTTTTCTTTCCCCCTGCCTGCCCCCCCCCCGTTTTATTGTCCCCCCCGGTTCAAAAAAGTTGCCCCCCGCGCCCCCCCAATTTTGCATTTCCCCCCCGGTTTAACCCCCGGGGGGCCGTGCACAGGTCTGGTAAGAGTATTAAAAATGCTCTAAGAAAAGAGCAGGAAAAAGTGGAGATTTTCCCCCACCTTAAAAATAAAAATATTTAATAATATTTATTTATCGTGCGACTGGTTTGACAGTTTGC
The DNA here is from genome assembly GCA_030248175.1 of Microlaimidae sp. YZB2_3. Taxonomy (NCBI): domain Eukaryota; kingdom Metazoa; phylum Nematoda; class Chromadorea; order Desmodorida; family Microlaimidae; species Microlaimidae sp. YZB2_3. The sequence goes on along the minus strand of JASAMX010029564.1, from coordinate 13,887 downwards.
CGATGATGACGATTGTTTTTATTGTTAGGTAAGTAGATGTTTGTTTATGAAAATGTTGTGTAGGCTAGTGGTGGGCAGAAATTTAAAACCTACATTTTCGCTCAGCTTATACTGTGCAGTGGCCTGCCCAGGGGCGGGCTGCGGGCATAGGTGAGAAGGGGGGGGGCAGGGTGGGGTCCACCCCCCCTCCCGGGCCTCAAAATTTCGGGGCCCCCCCCTAGAAGAAAATCTAGGGGCCCCCCCCTCCCCCCAAATTTCCGAATTTTTTACCCCTGAATCCCCTCTAGATTTTGTAATCTGACCTCCCCCCTCCCCTCTCGGGAAAATTTTAGGGACCTTTTTTATACTAAATTTTCTTCCAAAAACGTGAATTTTCATCACATATTCATGCTTTTACACCCTTTTTATACATGAATATGGCTTTTTATTCAATAAAATGTAGTATTATCCTATAAAAAGAACAATTATTAAAGTTATTATGGTTTGCTTTGGACACCGGACCCCACCTGACCCCCCTCTCGATTTCAAAATTTCGCACCCCGGGTCGACCCCCCCTAAAAAGCTAGGGGGGGTCCGGACCCCCCTGGCACCCCCTCCTACAATTCAAAATTCGATTTACCCCGGGTAACCACCCCCCCTAGCTTCCCCGACCGTGCTCACCTATGGCTGCGGGGTGGTGCCCCCCTCCCCTAATTCCGGCGAAGCCGGATTTTTTTGTAAAGGGGACTCTTACGTTTTTTTGAATTTTGGGAGAGAAAATTTTTTTTCTTTAATATTAATACAGAAACTTTCCTGATGCCTTCCCAAAGCATATTAATAGTAAAAAAAAACAAATTTTCACCGCTTTGCAGGTAGAATTTAAATTGACAATTTATCTTAGTTTTTCAATTTTAAATCGATTATGCCGTTCAATAATTAAGGCATACATGTTAAATAAAACTACTATAAACACCATTGGCCTGTTATCAACGTTTTAAACACATAATTTTATATGTATAGGGATAAAAAACCTAAAATTTTTTAATAAGTATCATCAGGAATTAAAATTTCTAGTGTATTTTAGCGCCTTAAATTAAAAATTTTCCTCCCCGGAGGGAATTCTGCCCCCGGACCCATTCCCCTGACAAGGGGCTCTGCCCTATGTTTCCGCTGCGGGGTTCTCTTGCCACCAAGCCCTCCATTTCTCTGGGGCTGCTGCTCCCCCAGACCCCCCTTCAGGGTTAGTATTTACCCCCCCCAAACCGCCCCCCCCCCCCCGAAATGAAATTCTGGGCACACCACTGATACTGTGTGATTGTACTTGTAAACTTTTGAGAATTTTACAGTTCGCAGGAAAAATTTTGATGTTTGACAAATTGAAAGAATAGAAAGAATCGGTTTTAATATCTGTCCAAATGTTCATTGCACTACTTATTTATTAGATATTAGAAATTTGTGTGCTCTCACTATTTGCGAGGCGACTCAATTTTGTGTGTTTTATAAGTTGTTTTTTGTTGTGAGACAATAAATTTTTTTACGTTTTTATTGCAAGTAGGAGCATTTATATATACTTTTAACTGTATATTTTTGTATCGAAAGGTAAGCATAATAGACGGTATACTTTTTCTTTCATTTATAATGCAAAATTTTTTAAAATTAAGGGTCGATATCTTCGTTTGGTTGGTTAATTTGGTTCGTACAATCTTTTTTTTCCTTTTTTAACACCTTAACTCGAAAACGTTTTATATTTTTCTATCGATATTTTTTTCATGCTAAAAATATTACGCTTGCGATTATTAATAATTTAAATTTTGTTTTAAACTGTTAAGTTTTAATTTAATTGTTGGAAATGAAAGCTGCGAAAAATTTTCTTTTTAAAACATTTAATTTTTTTGTTTTGGCTAAGAGAACAGAAATAACAAAAAAAACTTCTAAATTTCTTTCAAGTATACTAATTGAATACAACCATTCTTATTATCATTTTTTTTAAATTTTAAATATTCTTGATAAAGAACTATTATTAACAGAAAAATGAATTAATGGAATCCAACCATAAAAAATCGATTAATAATATAGCTGAGCAATCATTTTATAGAGCTGTATTATTATTGTGTAATGTTCATAGATGTTGTTAGTCGGGTTCGCTAAGGGACCTTTGGGTGAAAGGAAGAATTTCTTGGGGAGAGAGTTTAAGGGACTCTAATTCCTCTTTTTTTTAGGGGACGCTGTTTTTTGATCTAATATTCAATTTCATAGGCTAAAAAAAGTTTTTTTAAACCTAAAAATGTATAGAAGTAATGTTTTTTTACTAAAAATAATATATAAACAAAAAAAACTATACCCGTACGTAAATTAGCAAAGATAGGGAAGTGGGGCTTTACTAGAAACGGAAGAGAGAGAGAGAGATCAGGTCGTACCGACGTACCGTTCGTGCAAGGAGCTGTATATTTTTTAGGCACAAGGGATGTTGAAATTTCATCCCCAGAGGTGAGCGGTTGGACATCAACCATCCAAAAAAGCATTTGCGGTTATGTTATGTATGTTTGTAAGTAATATTTTCTGAAAAATCGTTTACTGTTAATAATTTTTAATTTACGCATTTTAAAACGTTCGTTTGTTTGCTAAATAATATTTTCTTAAAATGTACTTATTCGTCCCTGTTTCAGGACTACATGCCGGTGGCTCAGGACAACCCGGACTTGGACTTGCTCCCGCCGCCCTACGGCAGTTACGTTCACGCCCCCTCCTCCTCCTTGTACGCTCAGCGGGGCAGTCACGCCCACACCCTCCCGAACGGGACGAGCTTCCAACAACAGCAAATGGGCGAGGGGCCCAAGGTCTCCTGGGGCCCGCCGCACCCCCAAAATGGCACTCTGCCGTCGGCCCGGCGGCCCGGCCCGGCCCCGCCGGCAGCCCAGCATCTCGTCCACATGACTTATTTGGACGTGGAAGCGCCGGGAGCGGGATACCAGCGGGCAGCGGGAGGCGGACCGGCTCACCAGCAGCAAAATGCGAACAATAACAATCGGTTGTATTACGCGGATCCGTACGGGTCCTACGCGGATCCGTACGCTCAGAGGACGGGAGCGGAATTGGCGGCCTACGCTCAGATGGAGGAGTTGCGGGCGTATCAGCCCCAAGGGGCTTATCAGCCGCCGGTGGTGCCGGAGGCGCAACTATACTACCCGTCGTCGTCGGCGGTGGGGGGTGGCGGGGCTTCGGGCGCCCCGCTGGCCCAATTGGAAACGGTCCAGGAGCTCCCCACACCGGACGAGGGACCGAGTCCACGCCTGCACGCCGCCGTGCGGCCCAATAACATCAGCACCTTCCGCGGTGGTCACGCCAACTCGCCCGGTCCGCGCCACGCCAACTCGCCGAGCGGCGTGAGTGCTATCGGCAACGCCAATTGGAAAAAGAGCCCGAGCCCGACGGGGTCCGTTCCCCGAGTGGGCTCCCCTCGGGCGCCCAGCGGGGGAAGCGGGAACGCCTCCCCGGGTAACTCGAGTACGGAACCCATCCTCCCGGCCAATCACCGCCAATCCCCCTCGGAAGGGGGTGGGGCTAGCGGGGATTGGAGACGGTCCCCGGCCGGCGGCGACCGCGGGGACGGATCCACCAACGTTTGAATGTTAAAGGATTTGAGCCGAGCGACTAACCAACTGCGCCACCGAGCCGGTCGCGCTTGATGGGGAAACGGAATATTTAAAGGGAATTAATTATGTACTACTTCTACTGGTGCCGCCGAGAATCTTGTCAAACTGTGGTATTCGAATGGTTTTATTTTGGAATTTGAATTGTGGTAATTAATTAAGAATTTATTAATTATTTTTATTTTGAAGGCTGGAGAGTATAATTGGTGTTTTCCGTAGCTCCGGTGCGAAGACCTACCCTGTTGTGCTAATTTTTAAAAGAATAATGCTATTTATTATATCGTCGTTAATGCAGCAATATGAGCCACTGACTGACATAAAATACACGTGATTGTGACTGTGACCGTAAGGTGCCGTTAAAAATCTGAAATGTGTCACAGTCACTTGGATTTTATAAGGGCTGTGGCTCATTTTTCGTGGTAACTACGATATTAATATTATTTTAGAAATGAGTTGCCATACGAATATAAACTTAAACCATAGATGAACACGGTCAAAAAGCCAGAGGGGGGTGTTTACCCCGGGTAAATGACTTTTCAAAATCTAGAAGGGGGTCCTAGGGGGGTGCCAAACCCCCCCCCCCCTAGCTTTTTAGGGGGGTCGACCCGGGGTGCGAAATTTTGAAATCTAGAGGGGGGTCAGGTGGGGTCCGGTGTGCAAAGCAAAACAGTTTTAAACCATAATAACTTTAATAATAGTTCTTTTTATAGGATAATACTACAATTTATTGAATAAAAAGCGATATTTAGGTATAAAAAGAGTGTAAAAACATGAATTTGTGTTAAAAATTGACGTTTTTGCAAGGAAATTTGGTATAAAAGAAGTACTTAAAATTTTCTCAAGAGGGGAAGGGGGGTCAGATTTCAAAATCAAAAGGGGGTCAGGGGTAAAAAATTCGAAAATTTGGGGGGAGGGGGCCTGGATTTTTTTCTAGGGAGGGGCCCTCAAAATTTCGAGGCTAGGGGGGGGACCCCACCCTACTTCCCCCCTTTGTTCATCTATGCTTAAAACCTATTTAAATGTTAAAAATAAGCTTTCAATTGTATATCAATTACGAGCATAAATTTCATTTTTTTTAAGTGGGCGAAGCTCCGGAGCGTGATAATACAGGGGACAAAAATAACCATTACTCGGGAATATTATATTATTATTATGTAGCGTGTTTTGCGTTCATAAGTTGTTTCTATCAAGAAATCAGGGATTTAAAAATTTTAAATCTCCTTTTAATAATGGGGATAAGGAGATGCAATAAAACACGTTTCACCGTCAAATAATATGTTTCTTGTTCTATTCTAATATAAGACATGTTGTTAAAGAGTAACTGGAAAATTTGGCAATAAATATATAAGTGTTTTTTTTCTATAGTGAACCTAAATCGGTAAAGAATTTTATAACAATACAGTAAAAGCTTTTTGTTTTGAAACAAGCTAGTTATTAGTTTTAAACCTTTTTTTTTAAATAAAACGTAGTTTTAACCGCTGGAAAAATTTTGCACTCATTCATTAGCAGTAACACGAAGAATTTGAACTAATAGCTGTATTTAACATTTAGAATGATATAATGCATACTAAAAAAAATTTTGAGTAAACATATTCTGCTAACAGTTTAGTTGATTTATAAGGTAGTTAGATTATATCGTTGTGACTACGGCAAAATGAGCCACAGTCATTATAAAATACACTGGAGTGTGACTCATTCTGTAGTTATAAAGGTTCTGTTTCAAATTTAAAATGAGTCACAGATGCAGATGCTTTATACATATTGTGGTTCATTTTGCCGTAGTAACGTCGTAATAATCGTGTAAATCGACTTTTTTGCAAACAAAATATGCGCCTTTAATTTTTTATTACGCATCATTTTTGTACAAAATAATATAGCAAAATTAAAATAAATTAAAACTAATTAATCAACACAATGTCTTGTAATTCAACTCATTGACATATAAATTTTATGGCAATTGTTAAAGTGACTAAAAAAGTTTTCGATGTTCTGCTCGTATCAACTTAAGCGGTAAAACACATTAATGCCATTTTATATCATTAATTTTGTAAGAGTATTGTATTATTAAGATACATTTTTTTATTGTGCAGACTTATGTAATATTTTGGGGCCTTATTTTTGTGTCGCAAGTACTACTTTTTTATGTCATTTGTAAATGATACTGCAAAAAAATTGCATTAAGTTAGTAAAATTGCATTTTACTCGATTAAATGAGTTTTAATGGTTTTAAGCAAGGACACTTTTTTATTTTATTTGTTAACTATTGGTGCTTTAATATGCTGGACAATTATTTTATGCTAAAGGGTTTTTGCTGTTTGTGTTTAACATTCTGAAATTATTGTTTCGTAATCAAGTTAAGAAATTAATGATTGTGTTTTTTTAGATTTGTACCAGTTTAAATGCTAAGTTGTAGAAAAGAGTGCTAAAGATGTTTGTAGTAGATATTATTTGGTTTTATTATAGTTTTAGTTTCTGTCTCGAACTCGGTTTGGATTTTACTGTTGAAATTCTTAAGAACAGGGTGTGAAGTGGAGTTGTAATTTACTGTAAACTTTAAATCGCACCACAAGAGCTGTAAAGAAAATGGTCTCATAAGATTTATCTCAACTTCAATTAATAACGTTATTTTTTATGTGAACTCAACTCAAAAATATTTATCCTTAATTTTTGTAAATTTTAAAAGAAATATTTTGTTGAACGCTGGTATATACAATTTCCGACCAGATCCATTCAAATTGAGTTAGTGAGTTCTGGCGAAAACATTCTGGTCCGGTCCGGGTCCACTTTTTCAACCCCTTCCAATATTTGATATTGTTAAATTTCGGCAAGTTTTAATAAGGTTCTAAACAATTTTTTTCCAAAAACTGACTTAAAGAGGTCAAACTATTTTTTTGTGTTTAAAATACATGTTAGGTAATTTTGGGGAATTTAAAAACATTGGACTGAGCCCTAAAGTGGCCCAATCTAGAGTTTTCTCGTCAAAACAAGTGGACCCATTCCGCCTGGAGTCGAATCGAACCAAACTTTTATGATTACTAGTATCAGTACAAGCGTTTTTTTGTGTAAATTAAATGTAATAATGTACTGTTTTTCTTTTAATTAATTTAATTTAAAAAAAACCTTTATTAAAGTGATTGCGATTTAAAGTAAAAAGAAATACGTAATTCCATTAACCGAGCTAAATTTTATAATTTTTTAGGGTTAATAACAGAGTTAACAAAAGCCAAAAATTTGCAAATAATATTTTTTGGGGAAAAAGGTTGATACACAGAAGTATTTATAACAGCATGCAGTAAGAGTAAGAGTAATTTTGGGCAATGTGACAGAAAAAAATTTAAAGGTAAACAGTTATTGTCTAGAAAATTGTGGACAAAAAGTAAAATATAATGTAATGTTTCTTTAACAAGTCACAAATATGTATTGTTAAAGTTATTTTGTTTGTTACTGCAATGCTATTTTTATTGTTGGTGGAAAGTTACAGATTTTTATGCTTATAAGATCTAGTCTTCGTGGATTGAAAGTAAAATGTTTTTAAACTGTACCATAAAAAAATTATTTATTGAGCACAAATAATCCTGTATTAAGTCAATTGGATTCAATAAAATTTAATGCATTTTTAAATTTTCGAAAAGGTTAACATTTTTACGTCATATTCTTTGATGGTTTTAAAAGCTAACTGTTAAAAAAACTTCGTAACAAAAGAACTATACATTCTTTAATAAGAATATACAGTTGTAGATTATATATTAAAGTTTTAGAATTTGTTACCTAATATAGATTTTTGATCAATTTTTAATTTATTCAAAAAAAACTGAAAAATTTTTTAACACAGTTAATTTTTATGCTACTCAGACCTGTGCACGGTTTGAAAATGCCTCCCGCTGTTTTATTGCCCCCCCCGCGGAAAAATGAAAAAGTACCTAAAAATTATGACGCCATTTTTTACCTATTATGACGCCATCATTGCGAAATTTTTGCAGTTTTTAGCCTATTTCAATGCAATTTAAGCTATTTTAGACCTATTTTTACCTTATTTTCGCTTTTTTTGTCCCTTTTTTCCCTTTTCCTTGTTTTCTCTTTTTTTCTCCTTTTTTTCTCTTTTTTTTCTTTCCCCCCAGCTTGCCCGGCCCCCCCGTTTTATTGCTTCCCCGTATCAAAAAAGTTGCCACCCCCGTGCCCCCCCCCCGTTTCGGAATTGCCCCCCCATTATAACCCCGGGGGGCAGTGCACAGGTCTGTGCTACTAATATAAAAAATTTCTACTGTTATGTTTTTTATAAGCAGAAGTAAAAGCCACTAAATGTTGCAAAACTTGCTTCTACAATATTGCAAAACTTACTTCTATAACTAATGTAAACAGTTCGTTTGAATTATGTATTTACGGTTTTACCACATATTTTTATTAACAAAATGATGCTCGCTTTCTCGATAGAATTGCTTTGCTATGTTTGTTTTTATGCAAAATTTTTTAAAGTAATTTATTGCAAAAAATTTTGGTTATTTTTGTGTTCAACAGCAGCAAAAATTATAACAGAGAAAATTATTGAGCAGAAATTTTAATGTCCGCTGAGTAAAATAGTCATTCTGCAATACCAACTGTTGACATTAAAAGTTTTGTGAAATTGTGTTTTTTAATCAAGAATTAAATATGTTGTTTACTCTATTAAAAAATTTTTCTCGTTATGAATCTCTTCCATTTTGTAATAATTTTAAGTAAAAACAGTTATGTAACAGTGTATTTTCAAAAATATTTTATATTGTAAACAAAATTTGTTTTACGGTTGAATTTAGTGTCATGTTTATTGTTGTTGTAAATAGATACCGTAGCTATTTTGACTTGTCAGATTAATAAAATTTTAATTTCTTTCTTATATTTACGCACTGCGCCCATTAATTGGCGCATAATTTGTAAGTACACCGAAGTTTATGCGAAAAATGATCAATAAAATCAGTGTTTTGCAAAAGATGCAGATAGTAAAATAAGTCAACTACTAAAATAGATGCACTCATAGGCGGGCAGGGGGGGTTCGGAGGAGGTTATACCTCAAAAAAAATCCCGATTAGAGTTAACACCCCCCTCCCCCTAAAATTTGGGGGGGGGGAGCCAGTACTAAAAATGCTAAAAATAGTATTTGAGGTATACTCCCAAAAATTTTTGGGACACCCCCAAATTTTGGGGGTCGGGTATACCCCCAAAATCCGGGAGGCTGCTCACCCATAGATGCACTTGTGATTGTTTTTTAAGGGTGACCTTAAAGGTGCGGTGCGGAGTTAGACTTTTTGTCTTCGATCTTGATAATTTTTGTGAAAACCTTACCCCTGCCCCCAATAGCCCAAAAATTTTTTTTCAACAAAATATCTCCAGTGTTCAGGTTCAGGAGTTATGACCCATAAAAAATGGCGTTTTTTGACAATTCTGTACGTGAAAGATTGCTTAAAGGTGCTGTGCGGAGTCAAACTTTTTGTCTTCGATTTCGATAATTTTTTGTGAAAACCTTACCCCTGCCCTCAATAGCTCATAAAAATTTTGTCAACAAAATATCTGCAGTGGTTCAGGAGTTATGACCCCCCGAAAATGGCATTTTTCGACCATTCTGTGCGTGACGAATTGCTCAATTGGTATTACGATTTACGTTACAAATTATGCATTTAAAGAAAGCGGCTACTTTCTACTCTAATTTGATACCTTTATTGTTAAGATTGGTGCAGTATTCGTCGAAATATTGCGTTTCCGGTACAAAAAGCCCGCGATTTTTTTGTTAAAAACACCAAACAATGGCAGTGATTTTGTGAAGTATGCCCAACCTTTCTTTCCTTCACTTCGTGTTTTTAGCGAAAAAATCGAATGTTTTTTGTACGAGAAACGCAATATCCCAACAAATACCGCACCAATCTTAACAATCTAGATAGCAAATTAAAGTAGAAAGTAGCCGCTTTCTTTGAATGTATAATTTGTAACAAAAGTCGTTACACCCATTGTAGTAATCTTTCACGTACAGAATTGTCGAAAAACGTATTTTTGTGGGGTCATTATTCCTGAACCACTGGAGATATTTTGTTGAAAAAATTTTCGTGGGCTATTGGGGCAGAGGTAAGGTTTTCACGAAAAATTATCAAAATCGAAGACAAAATGGGTATAACGATTTAAGTTATAAATTATGCACTAAAAAAGCGGGTTATCTTTTTAATTTAATTTGATACCTTAACCTTGATCGTTAAAATAGGTGCAGTATTTGTCGAGATAATGCGTTTCTTGTACAAAAAATCCTCGAGTTTTCCGCTAAAAACACGAAGTGAAGGAAAAAAGGTTGGACAAACTTCATAAAATCACTGCCGTATTTTGGTGTTTTTAACAAAAAAATCGCGGGTTTTATGTACGGAAAACTCAATATCTCGACAAATACTGCACCAATCTTAACGATCAAGGTACCAAATTAAAGTTATTATAAAGCCTTAATTTTGGCTTTGTTGAATATTTCGACAAAAAATTGTTACAAGATTTCGGAGCACAAGGTTATATTTTTACAAAAAATCAAAAGGGTCCATTCAGTAAAAGAATTACATCGATGTTTGAAAATATTTGCTTTTTAGTTTTTACACACTTTCCGCAAAAATTAGTGGCTTCGTTCGCGAGATATAATTATTTAAAGAAACATACTGTCACAAATCAAATTCCTATTGACGCTTCGTAGTTAAACCGCTCATCATGTAAGTATATCTGGCACCCAGCACGATATTTATTGTAATTAAACGGTGATGTGCGGTTTTACAGTAATTACCGTGCTGAATGCCGGCTATACTTACATGTTAAATGAAAAGATGAGCGGTTTAACTACGATGTGTTTATAACGCAAGATTATACAACTTTTTGTTACTGAACCAAATTAAATTAAAATTTTTAAATATTGTCGAATTGGTCGAGGTAGATAAGTTTAGTATTAAAGAAGTAGTTTATTCAAGGCGTTATAGGAATTTGATTTGTGACAGTGCTCCTTTAATGTTTTTTATTTATATTCAATATCATTTTTGTGCAAAAAGCTAAAAAGGGTTTTTCATACTATACTTAATTTCACCCTGGAGAGTTTAAATAATAAAAACACATAATTGCAACAATATTGTTTTATACATGTTAGATGTAGTGTTGTAAAAAGTATTGATTTTGGATTATTTTAAGTAAAAGTAAAAGTAATTTGAAAAATTTTAATTTAAGTAAAGTAAGAGTAAAAGTAATTTGTGATTTTTTACTTTAAGTAAAGTAAAAGTAAAAGTAATGGTCAAAATTTTATTTAAGTAAAGTAAAAGTAAAAGTAAGACCTATTTTTTTAAATAAAAGTAAGAGTAAAAGTATAATAAAAGTAATTTTGAACCGAAGCAAAACACCGGTTTTGGAAGCTCCAGAGCTCCGTTCTAAAGTTTTTTTTGCTAATTTTATGTGTAAATTATCATTTTAATAAGTTTTTGGTCAAAATAAATGGTTTCAGCGTGTTAGCGGCTTAAAAATTGTCTTCTGAGCGTGTTAGCGGCTTAAAAAATTGTCTTTTGCCATTTACTTTACAACAAGCCCATGGGGAATCTACCCATTGAAATTACTTAAATTTTACTTAAATTAATTTAAGTATTTGCAGTGGAAAATCCGAGTAAGAGTAAAAGTAAAAGTATTTGAAAATTCAAAAGTTGAGTAAGAGTAAAAGTAAAAGTAATTTAAATTTCAAAAGTCGAGTAAAAGTAAAAGTAAAAGTAATCCAAAATCCGTTACTTTTATTATTTTAAGTAAAAGTAAAAGTAACTTTTTACAACACTAGTTAGATGCTAATAAAAAGACGTAAAAATGAAGCATAAATAAAATATTAAATATATATAAATATAAATATATATATGCTTGTATATTTAAATATCATTAGAACATACAAGCATTTATTTTAATTTTTTTATTCAATTTCTATTCAAATTTTTTTAAACATAAAAATGGGTATTTTTCTATTTTAAAGCATATTTCTATTTACAAAAACTAGTTTAAATTGCTTTAAACATAAACATTTATCCTAAATTTAATTTGAATAAACTAATTAATATTAAAAATTTCAGTCTTCAATATTATACATTTTGTACAAAACGCCTTTTATATTTAGATTTAATTATACAAAAGGTGTATGACTTTTACTGTTAGTATTGAGAGATTTTTGTTTTTTAAATAAGTATAACTCTTTTTGCTAAAAAATCGCAATAAAACTTAATAAATCTATAAAATCAAGAAAAACATGTTGTATTTTAACTTATTCAGTAACACATTTGGTGAAATAAGCTTTTTTATATCTATATACTGTCATTTTTACACGCAATGAGGCCTTACATTTATTTTTTAATTAAAAACCATAATTTTATCTGAAATTCATATGTATTCATATGTTTGTTAAATCAAGTGTTTTACGTTGTTTTCTGGGTTGTCTTGTTTTACAGTCTTAAACGTAAAATTTTCTTTCTAAGCGGGTTCTTTTTAATTTAATTTGATAACTTAACCTTGATCGTTAAAATAGGTGCAGTATTTGTCGAGACATTGCGTTTCTTGTACAAAAAACCCTCGATTTTTCCGCTAAAAACACGAAGTGAACAAAAAAAGGTTGGTCAAACTTCATAATATCACTGCCGTCTTCTGGTGTTTTTAACAAAAAAAATCGCGGGGTTTATGTACGGGAAACTTATTATCTCGACAAATACTACACCAATCTTAACGATCAAGGTACCAAATTAAAGTAGACAGTAGCCGCTTTCTTTGAGCGCATAATTTGTAACGTAAATTGTTATACCCCTAGAGGAATTTTTCACGCACAGAATTGTCGAAAAATGCCATTTTTTTTGGGGGGCATAACTCCTGAACCACTGTGGGGTTTGGGGGGGGGTGGTTTTGTTTTGGTTGTTGGTTTGTGTTGTTTGTTTTTTGTGGGGTTTTTTTTTTTTGGTTTTTGTGTGGTGGTTGGGGTTGGTTTCGCGGGGGGTTGGTTCGTTGGTGTTTGGGGTTGGGGCTGTCTTGTGGTTTTGTCTTTCTTTGTTTTTTCTTTTTTTTTTTTCTTTCTTTTTTTGGGGGTTTGAGATATTTTGTTGAAATTTTGTGGGCTGCTTGGGGGCAAAAGTAAGGTTTCCACAAAAATTATCAAAATCAAAGACAAAAAGTTTGACCCCACACCGAACCTTTAAGGCAGATTTTAAGCACCAAAAACTGCTTTTAAAACGGTGGCAGTGCCTGTGTTAAAAAAGAACACATTTTAGGAGCCATTATTCAAAATTACAAAAACTTGAGCCATTTGCATACTTTGGGGATAATTTGATTTAAATGGCATGAAAAACTGGAAATTAAGTTTTCATTGTAGTAAAGGTTAAAATAAAATTGACTATAGGCAAATAAAATCTAGCTGACCTCGATAATTGCTGTATTGAATCGACTGTTTAATAGTGATGTTCCTACCACCTAATAGTTAGCTCCTGAGGTCCCGCCATTTAAAGCGAAGGGAACTCCGGAGCTCCGTCCTTAAATGAGCGATTTTAAGCATAAAAAATAAGCTTGAAATACATTTAAAGGTATTCTGCATTTTTAGGACTATTTTTATTGTGTTAAGTAAGTTTTGAAAAAAATTTAGTTTACAAAATATTTTGACAAAATAATCTATGGCATCCCTCCTTCATTTGTCTTAAAATAAGTAAATAAAACGGAGATTCGGGGGTTGCTCCGGATGTCCTTAAAGTGAAGCTCCGCTTTGGGGCACATCAATACTGTTTAACAATAAAACTATTAAAATTTTTTAGCAAAAACGGTTTAATAATACAAATTAAATACCATAGTTTAACAATTATTTATGAAATTGCTCAATTTTGAAAAAAATATAATTTTTTAAAAGGATAAAGTGGACTATGGTTGAATTATATCTGGCTGACGCTAAAAAATAGAATGCAGACATGAAAGGACCAATTAAAATTGTGCGATAATGACGTGTTTTTTTTAAACAAATAATTCCACCTTTTCACAAAATATACAAAAATTAACCAACTTTAGCCCTTAAAAATTTACATTTAGGTTACAAATTAAGTAATTTGATAAATAATTATTAAAATACAGTTTTTAATCTTTGTTATTAATTCGCTTTAGTGCAAAATTCTAAATGTTTTGTTGTTAAATAGTCGATTTAATACTGCAAATATCGCGGTCGATTTTACCTGCCTATAATTTTTGTATATTTAGTGAAAAGGTGGAATATAAAAAATTCTAC
>JASAMX010029562.1:0-23104 GCA_030248175.1 Microlaimidae sp. YZB2_3 | reverse complement strand
TAGCAAAGTTTATATGAAACACTACACAATGCATTGTATTACCAAGGCAAACCAATCACGTTCGCCAGATTACGTACTCCTGATTTACTAGAAATAGTCCTCAGGCTTATGATAAATAAGCTCTAAAAAGGACCATTCTTAATACTATTTTTAAAATTTTTGAATGAAAGAGCGGTTATTTGAGTATCTGAAAGGAAGTTCCATTGTGAAACAATTCTATTACAAAAAAAGAGTTTTCAACAGTTAATAATTTATATAAGAGCTTCTGGTGTGAAGCAGTGTCAAAAGCCTTCGCAAAATCGAGGTAAACCACATCAACATGTTTCTTATTTTTGAGCAAAATGGTCCAATCATTTAACGTTTCGAGCAACTGAGTTATAGTAGAGCTGTTTGCCTGAAAGCCATGTTGGCACCTTGACAAAACATTAAAGAAAAAGCAGAAAGTTCTTCCATAACCAGTCGCTCCATAATTTTAGAACCAAAACTTGTTAATGATATAGGACGATAGTTTTTTTATCGCATTTTGATCCTTTTTTATAAATAGGGATAACAAAAGCAGTTTTCCAATCGTATGGCAACGATCCAGAGTTATAAGATGTTTGAAAAATGTGAGACAGTGGTTTTGCTATCAGGGTTGATAAACGTCTAAAAAAGTAAGCAGGAAAACCATCAAGTGTTTTTGATAGTTTATTTGGAAGTATAGCCTTTAACACATTTTTATTAGTATTATTAGTATCACACTAAAAGACATTTTTTCCAGCGTTCCAATTTTTTTGTTATCAAACGATGGGAAATTTCCGTCATGGTTAGTAAAGACAGAGCTGAAATAGTTGGCAAACAATTCTGCTTTATCACTATCGGTTATAACAATTGACCCTGTTTCGTTATAAATTGGCGGAATGTTACCTTTTGTTTTAATATTGTTGTTAACGTATTTGTAAAAATTTTTTAAAATTATTTGAGCTTAAAATTCGTTCTTTTAAATTTTGGTTATAGGTCTGTTTGTATTCTTTACAAAGTTATTTGTATTTTTAATTTTATCTCTATAATTTTTGAGGTTTCGCCATGCTTTTTGTTTTTTATTTTCTAAGTCTGACTAGATATGATGGATAATAAGGTTCGTCAAAAAATTAGTTTATTTTTTAAGCGAAACGTGCCGTCTAATTCCTTCAAACAAAATGTCTTTAAAACATTGCCATTGTTCTTCGATATTAGAGCAAAATGAAAAAAGATGATCCCAGTCAACTGTCATTAAAAATAACGAAAACATTCGCAGTCACCCCTGGAAAAATCATGTTGGTTTGTAAAAAAAATTCAGGATCGTTTGACAAAAATAAGTCAAGATAATTAAAATTCTTCTTGTTGGTTTATTTGCTAACTACAATAAACTGAGTTCGGCGAAAAAACGAAACCATTCTTTTTTATTAGAATTATTGGAGATAACAACTGATTTTGGCCAAATGATACCCGGCAATTTGAAATCGCCGGCAAGAATTATAGGTCATCGAAAAATCTTTTATAATTTCACGTAATAAAAAGTATTAAGATCTAATTCACGATTAGTTTGTGGCTTTCTATACAAACAGATGAGCCTTATTTTTGACTTATTTACTAGTACAAGATCAACAACAACAATTTCAATATTAGAAAATTCTTCTGGTATTGGTAGCTGAATTGTGTGATAATTTCGTTTTGTTAAGATACAAACTCCGTCACCTTCTTTATTATATCTATCTTTCCTATAAACGTTAAAAGCACCATTCTCATTAATCATATTGTTTGAAATACTTTCATTAAACCGTGTTTCCGTAACTATTAGAATGTCATTATCACCAAAAATTTTATCCCGTCCTGAAATCAATAAATTAAATTCATCTAAGGCATTTTTGACACTTCTTGCATTAAAATAAAGAACGCTGATTAACGGTTTATTAAAAATGTCAAAATTTGTTCGCGCGTTTGCCTATTGTGAATCCGATATTTTGATTTCAGTATGGGAATTGTAGTCATATAGGTAGGGTTCACCTCGGTCGGAATAACGGTTTGTGAACCCGTCTTGTTTGGTCTTGCATTATTTTATTTTTAGTTTCGATTAAGCTCAATTGCCTTTTTCTCTGCTCATTAGTGAGAGATGGTCTCACATACACACCTCGGTATTTATCACAATTTTTCAGGTTACCGCCAGATCGGACCATTTTATTTCTAACCCTGTTTGAAACAAAACGGACTTTTAGTAGTCGATTAGGGAATCGCTCTGTTTTTTTGCCGATACGGAAATGCTCGGCTACAGAGACGATTTCTTCATCGCCTGCCAACGTGGTGACCAACTCCTGAACAGCTCGAGCTTCGTCGTTCGAAGAGGATGACTCCGTCAAACCTGAAACGACTATTATGGTCGAATGCTCTTTAGAGGCCTCCATTTCTTCCATGTATTTTTTCATGAAAGGAATAAGGCGTAGGAAGACTGCCTCGCAGATTTCAGAAACTAAATCTTTGTTAATGGTGGCATTTCCTTCGAAGGCCACTATTTTTTCAGATTTGAATTGTCCTCTTCGAGGGATTTTAACTGTTGTTGTAAACTTAAGTTTTCAGCCTCCATTTCCTCCTTTTTAACCATTTTAAAATATTTACGAAAAATTTACTTACGAAGTGTAGCTCGAGAACCTCAGTCTCATAGGAAAAAATATTGTAGCAGTCACCGTGAAATCGCGCAGTTTGAAATTAAAATTGAGATTGACAATTTAAATTGATTAAAAACCATACAAAACAATAAGGAAATGTAAAAAGAACATACTTTTAGCCGGAAAAAAAGATTTCTAGACAGAAAAATATTTCACAGTTGAGGTTATTTAAAACGGGTCCGCTTCGTTTTGGTCCCGCTTCGTTTTAGTCCCGGAAAAAATCACTGCGAGCTTCGTTTCAGTCCCGCTTCGTTTTAGTCCCGCTTCGTTTTAGTCCCGCTTCGTTTTAGTCCTGCTTCGTTTTAGTCCCGCTTCGTTTTAGTCCTGGCGGAAAATGCGTTCATAAACTAGTTCCTGCTACGTTGTTTCGTTTCAGACCTGGAAAAAACGCTGCAAGCTTTATTTCAGTCTTGGCGAAAAATCCGCGCAAGTCATTTTGCCGCAATATTTGGTTTTATACAAAGACCTTTGTACTACAATTTTCTAAGCTTATTTGATTCATTTTGCATTGATTTAAGAATTTTAGGATTTTTTCATTTATTTAAACTATTTTTAGTTTTTTAACCCGTTTAGTTTACTGTAATTAAAGGAACACTGTCACAAATTAAATTTCTATAACGCCCTAAATGGACTACTATAAATGGAACTATATAAATGGAATATAAATGGACTACCAGACTTGTGCACGGTCCGGAAATGCCCCCCCCCCCGTTTTATTGGAGGATTTGCCCCCTCCCCGTTTTATTGCCCCCCCCCCCCGACAAAAAAATTAAAAAGTACCCTAATATTATGACGCCATTTTTGACCTATGATGACGCCATCCTCGCAATTTTTTGCAGTTTTTAGCCTATTTCAATGTATTTTAAGCCATTTTAGACCTATTTTTACCTTAGTTTCACTTTTTTTTGTCCCTTTTTTCTCTTTTCCCCTATTTTTTCTCCTTTTTTTCTCTTTTTTTTCTTTCCCCCCTGCTTGCCCCCACCCGTTTTTTTGCCCCCCCCGTTTCAAAACAGTTGCCCCCCCGTGCCCCCCATTTTGGAAATGCCCCCCGTTTAAACCCCGGGGGGCAGTGCACAGGTCTGCGTCTGGACTACTATAACGCCCTAAATTTCTATGCACAAATAAAAACAAGAAGCATTTTATAATCTTTTTTTGGGCACATTAATTAAATTTAATTAAAAAGCCTTCTTTTTGAACATACGCTAATTATTTATTACACACGTGTTACGTAATAAATAGCATCCGGGGGGGGGGCGTTTGGGTTTTTGTTTGTTGTTTTTTTCGTTTTTTCTTTGTTTTTTTTTCTTTCTCTGTGTGTTTTTGTTTTTGTTTTTTTGTCTTTTTTGTCGGGATTAAGAAAACAAAAACAACTGGCTGTGCCTACTGAACTTTAGGCGAGTAAATCGATTTTTTTAAATATGCAAATATTTTGCACAAAAAGACAGCACGCAAGAAAATGATACAAGTTGATAAATGTATTTTCCGCCAGGACTAAAACGAAGCGGGACTAAAACGAAGCGGGACTAAAACGAGGCGGGACTAAAACGAAGCGGGACTAAAACGAAGCGGGACTAAAACAAAGCGGGACTGAAACGAAGCTCGCAGTGATTTTTTTCCGGGACTCAAACGAAGCGGGACTAAAAAGTAGCAGATTTTTGAGGCATTTTTATAGTTGCAAATAATGTTAGATGTTGGTGTATCATATTTACTATTTTAATTTTACCATAACAATTAATATTAACAGGAAATAAATTAAGGAGTAAAATGTCGTTAAATATATTGTTAAATTTAATAAGGTTAAGACCTTTGTTGTAATAATAGGTAGAAACATAAGTGATTTTACTTTTAGTTATAGGTTTTGTAATAATATTTTTAAAACAATATGCTGCCATTGCTTTTATAGCTAAAGATATATTAGGTGCTATTAAAAAGTTAATTTTAGTTTTTAGTTAAACAAGATTTTAAAATTTTTTAATGATATATTAACTAATTTAGTATATACATTACGAATACTAATTTGAGGGTTTTTAAATAGAGTAATTAAGTTTGTAATTAAGTTGTAGTCAACTTTTTGATTAGTTCTGTGTTTATGAAATCTTTTATATTGTACGCGATGAGATGGAGATTTTTGTGAAAAGTATGGATGATTTTTATAGTCCCTTGGATTTTGTTAGCTGAAATATTACCATAATCTTTTATTTTATCATTTAAACCAAACGGGTACGCTGATACCAAGGTTCTAATCCAAAAATCTTCACGCTGAATTAGTTCATCTTTATTATTTATATTTATTTTTTCTAGAACACAAACACTCATGTCTTCACAAGAAATGATCTTTTTGATTAAAGTGTTTTATTAAATAAGTGTCTTTGTTAGCTTTTTTGACATCCCTGCGGTGCTCGTTGAACCTATGTCCTAAAGTTCTTGAGATCTCTCCAACATATTGCATTCCAAATTTTTTACAGGAAACAGCATAAATTATTCCACTGACTGAACAATCA
The DNA here is from genome assembly GCA_030248175.1 of Microlaimidae sp. YZB2_3. Lineage (NCBI taxonomy): Eukaryota > Metazoa > Nematoda > Chromadorea > Desmodorida > Microlaimidae > Microlaimidae sp. YZB2_3. The sequence continues at coordinate 17,922 of JASAMX010029562.1, read as the reverse complement.
AAATTTTCTTAGTTTTAAAAACAAAATTTTTATTAGTAGTTTAGCTATATATTTATCAGAGTTAATATGGTTACATGTCATACATCTATTTGAATTACACTTTTGCGTGAAATAACAAGACATCTGATCTGGGTTAACTAGGATATAATTATGATTATTTAATGGATCAACAGAAAAAAGCTTTTCCTTATTTAATTGATTTACTTTTTTTTGTACCAAAAGATCTTAACCATTTTGAGAACAAGCTGCATTGCCCCGCACCAAATCAGCATTAGCTTGCCAGTTAGAAGCATTGCCGCTAAATACAGTGCCTAACTTGGCATACACACTGATGGTGGGGTCCCCTGACTTGTATGCGCGCCTTTGCCGGGTACTAGGGCTACTTTTTTTTGATTTTTAGACATATTTTTTGTTTTTATTTTGGTTTGTGTACCCAGCAAAAATTAGGGTATTAAAGACAGTTTTTAAATAAAAATGTGGCATTAGGCACCCAGGACCATGACCTTCTTGAATGCCACCTTCTTGAATGCCATTGCAATGCCATGGCCTTCTTGAAAATATCTATCGCGAATAATTTCTAAAACTATTTTAGTGTTTAAATTTTTTATTTGAGAGTAATTTTATTAATGGTTGTTTACAGTTTGGCTCTTTGGTCCCTCTTTTACGCTGTCATTTTATACACATGTTTTTCTAAACAGCTCTGTTTGTTGGTTCTTTAGTTTCTATGTGTTTCTATTTCAGGCTCTTAAACCCTTTTTTCTGACATTTTGGTAGCCAAGGTCCTTCTATTGTTTTTTTTTTTTTTGGTTCTAAGGTGACTTTAGCTTTTTGGTTCCAAAAAGTACAGTTCTTCTTGTACATCTATCAGCGAAATATTACAAAGATAATGCGTGCGGGACACATTCGCTACTAAACTTTTTATAGAATTTTACATTTTCGCATTGCACTATTTTTTGCTTTTCTACGTTTGGGTTGTTGTTGGATTCAAGCATACCGTCAAATACACGCGGCTATTTAACACCACATATGACTTTTTCTTTATTGTTTTTACTGATCACATAAAACAAATGAGCATATAAGTATTAGTATTTGTTAAAGTAAAAATTGCCTTATATTAGATCTGAATTTTTCAAGGATTTTCAAAGTTTTGATCTTAATATTTCTAAATTTTTAATACTTTGAAACTATAAATCTTAAGTTTATGAAAACAATATGGGCAAGCTTTTTTTAAAAAATATACAGTTTCAATCGGACTGAAGAGTTACATATTTATTTAAGGGTTTCCTTTTACAGCACACTCCATCAACAACACTTAATCGTGGAGTGACTAAACCCGTAAAATAAGAAAGAAGCGCTCCACATTCTTCCCTAATTTGTATTTTAAAGAAAACCTTAATGTGGTTTCAGAATATTATATTTGGTGCATTCTATGTATTTTGTAATTTATTTAGGTATTGTGTAAAAGGCAAGGAAATAAATAAATCTAAGAACACTACTGTGTTTCTCACTAAAAAAAAACAAATAAAATGATATCTTGAATTTTAAAATTACTTTAATATTACATAAGTTGGCTACTTTTAACTGCCGAAATTAATTACAAAATGGTTTTAGAATGATTGTAATATATTTTAGTAAAAATATTTTTTATTAATTTTTTTATATTAAAATTTTAGGTACGCACTGATACATGTTCACCTAAATTTAAAATTTTTTATATGTTGAGTTTTAACTGGTTTTCACTTTGTGGTCAGGACTATGATCAACGATGACTTAAAACTTGTCTCCAGAGTCTCTTGCAATGCAATAAACAAAAACATGTCTCATCGTGTAAAGTGTCCAACCAAGCACTGGCGTCATAACATGACTTTATGTTAAAATGGTTGTTAACATCTTTAAAAGAAATCGTTTACTATTAAAATAGGATCTATAAAACTCACGTCATTTTTCTATAGGCACCTTGCACTGGAACTCTGTTTATACATGAAGTATGCAATATACATAAGCATCACCAAAATAGATAATTACCGTATCTCCTACTTATTTTTCGTAGTATGCAGATCAACCCATCGAAATTTCGCGCGCTTTCGATCGGTTGATCTGCATACTACGAAAGATAAGTAGGAGATACGGTAGTTATCCATTATGGTGACGCTTATGTATATTGCATACTTCATGTATAAACCGAGTTGCAGTGCAAGGTGCGTATAAATCCTTCGAGGAGGGTGGCGCTATCAACCTAAACCCTATGGCAACAGTTTTGATATAGCGTTTTGGGCGGTCAAATGGGTTTAGTCGCCCATAGCCAGCCCAATTGAGGTTTAAAAAAGAGCGATTGCGAAATTTTTTGCACTCAATGAATTTGCATAATGCTTTTGCATTTTGATTTTTTTTTAAATTTTTTGACCATCGTAGAATGGAAATAAAAAAATTATAGGAAAAGTGAGGTAAATTTGCGTTAATTTTAAACTAAACTGAATCAAAAATAGCCGATTTGATTGTGTATAATGTAGTTAAAGGAAATGCTGTTGATTTTATTTTAAACCGATATGTTTCGGACTGATTCCTCAGTCCCTTATCAAAAGCTATTTTACATAAAACTGAATCATGCAATTTTTTTTGTTTTTAAAGCTGAGTTTTATTTGAACATGTGAATTTATAGTCAATAATAAAAATATAAGCAGTAGATGATAACATTTTTGGAAACTTATATGTGTCCATTGCAACGCAGAAAAGATTATATTTATCATCTAATTAGCGCGCTTCGGACTTTACTATATTAGAATAAAAATAAAAGTTTCGAATTGTCGGTTTGTTTTATTATCTTTTGTTTTATTGAATAATATTTTGTAACAAAATACATTTTTGTTTAGTTACAATGTAAATTTTTCTTATGGAAAATAAAACACAGCGATATTATTGTGTTTGCATTGACTTTAATGCTTTAAGCAGCAATTTTTTGTTATAAAATATTATTGTTGATGCAAATAATTAAATGTTTCTGCAACATTTTTATTATTTTTCAAATCAAATCAAATTAAAAAGTTTATTTTTCAAAACATGTGATATAAAAATACAACACGAATGACAAATTAGGCGAGCAAAGAAGAGACAAAGCGCACGCTTAGTTACTCCCTAAATAAAATAAAAGCTTAGTACTTGGTTAAAATAAAATTTCTTAAGTCCATACTATATAAACACTTGTTAAAAGTCCTTAGTGATTTTGAGGTTACGACATTTTTCCCAATCAGTTCCAGCTTTTTATTATTCTTTGTGAAAATGAAAACTTTCTACAATTTAATTTATAGTTTTCAGAATAACGAAGTTTTAAATTATGTCCTTGTAATTTATAATTAGTTAATTTGAGACTAAAAATTTTTCAAATTGTAAATCTACTAGATTAATTACAATTTTAAATACCATACAAAGATCAATTTTTAAGCGGCGTTGTTCCAAAGTTTCAATTTTAAAAATTTCGAGACGGTGGTTGTAATTTTTGTAGAGACTGCGGCATTTTTGACATAAGCGCGTAGTGAAAAATTTCTGTACTTTATTTCTATGGATTAAATACTGGTGTACACGACTCTAACAAAGACCTTACATATACTTTATAAGCACGAATAAGAATATTAGGATTTTTATTGTTAAAACAACGTAGTATAAATGAAGCTCTATAGTAAGTTTTCTAGTCAACGTTTCACAGGATATGACATTCAATAAAGACAGAAGTAAACTTTTGTATACTTTTTATGAACTATTTTTGAAAATTCAAACGATTAAGAACTTTAATAAAAAAATTTGATTTTTTTGAGGATTATTATAATGTTTTCAATTTTTTTACTATCGTTGAAGGTGTGGGAGTGTGAAAAACAAGACATTTGGCGCATTATAAAGCCTTAAAAAACAACTCGATTGGCTTAGTTATTTTTGGATGCTTTCTGTCAAAAATAAACAAGATTTTTTTGTTTTTTGGCCTTCTTTTTGTTTTAAAATTGTTTTGAAAAAAAAACACTAACCCGTCTCCCACTTTCGATTATTCTTGCCATAAATTTACAATTTTATCCGCCAATAAAAAGGAAAACGTCGAAACGAATAGTAAATTTCAATTTTTTGATCATTTGAAAGTATTTTTTGTTTTAATGTTACAAAAAGACTCAATAAAAAGTTTACCTTTATTTAGAAATTACAATGTTATTATGCAAAATTTGTGGTTATTGGTTTTGAAATAAATAAATGAGATGACAGCAATTGGTTTTCACAAGTTTAAAACGACATACTGCAAGACTTTTGCGTTATGTTTTTTTTTTAATTTCCGATATGAAAGAAAAATAGGCACCAAATTATTTTATGTGTCTGTACAATCAATGAGATCTTACAGCTCTTCTTTTTTCATTGCATCACATAAAAATCCAACAATATTATGTAATTGGTTTCTAAAAATTCGTTTGCGTTATGCGTTTAAATTATGTGTTAAAAATGAGTGAAAGGTTAGCGTTTCCGAAGATATTTTACTGGAATATATTTTTGGAAGAAGTTAGTAATGCAGAAGCTATTTTTTTTCTAAAGAGAATGTATTTTTTAGCGCTTTCCACTTAACTATGAACTCAACTTTTTTTATTCCTTTGTCAAAGGGCATTTTTATTAAACTCGAAAATACATCAAAAAAATAAAAAAATAATGCAAAATTAATTTTAAAATCGTATAAAAGATAGTGAAACCTAAAAACGGGAAAACCTTAGTTTTACGTCTTTAGTGGTTTTAAAAATTAAAGTTATTTAAAGTATATTTGGCTCTTAATTGATATATTTGGGGTTACAGGGTAAAAAACCAGAATTTTTGGCGAAATTTCATCACCATAAATCAGAAATAAAAAAAACCGCTAGTAAAACGAGACTATACAAAGAAATTTGGTGAAAAAAAAAACGGCAAAGGATTTTAATAAGTTTTAAACCCATATTTACTAATTGCACTTTTTAAGCATAATATTACAGTATTGATATCACTATAAAAAACTTTCGAATGTATATATTTAAACAATTTTAAAAAACTAAAACGAAAACTAAAACCTTTTAAATTTGACAGAAACTTTGAAGATTTTTAAGAAAAAATTTGCGTATAAAATATTTTTTTACAAAAGCGTTAAGACTGGAATCATTTTTAAAACATCAAAACATATATTTGTTTCATATCAGTAAAATTAAATTTCCTAAATCTGCAGGAGTGTTTCTAAAGTTAACTGCTTCATTTTTATTAACCGAAGTCAAATAATGCATTTATTCTAGTAATTAATAAACACCCAAATCATTCAGGTTAATCACAAAACATTAAGTAATAATTGAAATCAACTTTTTACTGTGTTGATTGTGTTAAAGCTATATTTAACATCTTAGTTTCCTTATCAGAAAACTAAAGTTTATGATTTCTTAATGACTATTCTGACCGACACATAAAGTTTTCTTAATTACAAGAAAAGTATTGGTAATTTAATATATCAGTGAGACCGAAGACTTTTCCAATTATCTTATTTTGGCAATTACAACAAGTTTTAACCTGATTTTTTAAATTATGTTCATTTTTTCGTGGATTTTTTTATTGATTGCTTTCGTAAAGCGCACTTTCTAAGAACATGCATTTATCTTAAAGCATAAGCTTTCTAAAGATGTATTTGCTTTTGCGAAACCCATTTTTTAACATAATGTTTTTTTTTCTAATTTTTTGTTTATTCAAAAATTAGGTTTTTTACTTGTTTTTCCTTCAGTTTCGAGTTTTGTTAAGCAAAAAGTCAACTTTGATGTATACATTTATGGTTTGTAAAGGCTGTTCAAAAAATTAAATACTCTGTTTTTTTTTTGTAAAACTGAGAAATTGTATTTATGACTAAAATAGACTTATGTTATTTGTCAAAAAATTTTTGTTTTTTTCGATTTAAATCACATATTGTTTCTTTTTGTTTATGTGCCATTTTTTTTAGATTTTTTTACTTTACTTAGGCTTAGTCCTGCATAGTTTTCTCTGTTTTTAATTTTATACGATGCGTAAAATTTATATTTTAAACCAGAAAACTTCCAGGTTAATGATAGATCTCTATAATATCAAGAATATATAATACAAGAGAATGTCCGACTGTACAATAAATTTCTGACCAAAATTTTGCTAGAAAAGTCGCACTTTTGAACTTGTATGCGACTTTTATAGCAAAAATTTTTCATTTTTTGCCATGGGCATGGGCATGGCAATAAGCATGGGCTCATTTAAAAGAAGAAAGAATTATGCAAATTTCTTAGTAGCCATTTTTTTTTCATTTAGGTCCTTGTTGTCGATTTATTGATCAAAATAAAATATTTAAAAAAATAGAAAAATAAAAACACCCAACCGCACAATAACAGCCTTTTGGCAACAATAAGGATTGTACAGAGCAGACAACGAACAGCCCCTCATAGAAACCGCACAAAAAAACAGAAGACGGTGCTCGGTTTTAATTGGTGGCGGAAACCGAACCAGTTCCCAGCGCCATCTACTTCAACCGCGCGGAAAACGGCGAAAACAACAAAATACTTTTTTAATTCTTCTATTACTGATGACAAAATTAATTCAAAGTTTTATTAAAAAAATAATAATAAGCAACGGTGGCGCGGGAACACCACGCGGCGGTTTGGCCCCACAGCACCGCGCACACTATAATTAGAGAAAGTTAGGAAATTTTTTTGTAATTTATGTTCATCTTCTTCTATTTATTATTATAATTCTAACATTCATTATCTTAAAATCAATATTCTTTTATCGTTCACGCGGCGATTTAACTCTGCGGTACCGCATCAACTATAATCAGAGAATCTGGATAAAATTTGTAATTTATGTTCATAAACTTCTTTTTCTAATTTTTTTATTCCAAAAAAATAATTGCAATCATCGGTGGGGCGGGAGCGCCCACTGCGATTTAGCCTCACGGCACCGCGCCAACTATACTTAGAGAACGTGGGTAAATTTTGTAATTCATGTTCATCATCTTTTTATTATTATTTTTTTTATTTTAAAAATTATAATTGCAATCATTGGCGCACGTCATCGCACTAACTATATTTAGAAAACGTAGGTAAACTTTGTCTGGAGCGCCACTACACGGCACTAATATAATTAAACAACGTGTGTAAATTTTGTAATTTAAATTCATCTTCTTATTATTCTTATTTTTTTATCTTTATTAAAAATGAATTATCGGTGACGCGAGAGCGCCATACGGAGACTAAAGCCCGGTTCACACTGAGGTGGCAATGCCACCGGTGGCATTGCCACCGCGAGGTGGCATTGCCACCGCTGTTGTATCCAACGTTAAACATATGACGTGTTCACACTGAGGTGGCAATGCCACCTTGCGGTGGCAATGCCACCGCGAGGTGGCATTGCCACCGCTGTTGTGTTCACTCCACAACTCCGTCATCGGTGGCAGCTCTCTCAAAAAAAAAAAAAACGCATGAGAACGCGCGCATTGTTAAAAAAATCAATGAAAATATTACGCTTTTTACATAAACGCTTTCATTGTATAAGCAAAATCGGCAAACAATATTGCGGTGTAAATAGAAAAACGCCTGAAAACGCGTAAATTGCATAAATGAAAAAAATATATAGCAAAACCGTGTTTAGCAAAACAAACAAAAACAAAATGAGCTTTTATAAAAAGAATTTAAGTACTTTTTACGAGTTTTAAACAAACGTACATACATAGCTTGGAAAAGTGCTTGAATATGAATTTGCAATTTTTTATGCATTAATAAAAGATTTGCAAATTTTTCTGCCGCACAGTTTCTAATATAATTTATTGCGCGGCTTTAGGTTAAAAGAGTAAACAATCTAAAAACAGGGTTATTAAAAAAATTTAAAAACAAAATCGTTTACTTATATAAATTAAAAAGAAAACTTTTAAGTTCGTTAATGTTTCTTCGACCACCTTTTTAGAAATAAAACTTTTAAAAAATATGGCTACTGATTCGGATGAAATTCTGATCAAGTTCGGAACCGTCCGGAACTTTATTACAAGCGAGAAAAACATACATTGACAGATTTAACCAGGCAAACAGCTGGGAAATAATGAAAAAGAGTAAAAAGTAAAAAAAGACTTAAAAGTAAAAAAAGTTACCGACATTTTCTTAGCTCTACACGCGGACGAAATGCTCTTCAGCGGTGGCAATGCCACCCCAGTGTGAATCTAACGGTGGCAATGCCACCGGTGGCATTCCCACCGGTGGCGGTGGCATTCCCACCGGTGGCATTGCCACCTCAGTGTGAACCGGGCTTAAGTCCCACGTCACGGCGTAAACTACAATTAAAGAACGTGGGTAAATTTAGTGTTATGTTCTTCTCCTTATTATTAATATATTATTTTTCAAACGCTTATATCTTAAAACCGCTTATTCTTCTTCTTCTTATTATTCCAACGCTCAATCCTTAAAAGCGATATTCCTCATTCGTTACTGATTGATCAAAAATAAACATGGGCTCATTAGAAAGAAGAAGGAATTACGCAACTTTCTTAGGAAGCACTTTTTTCATTTAGGTCCTTGTTATCGATTTATTGATCAAAATAAAAAATTGAAAAATAGGCAAATAAAAACTCCCAACCGCACAATAACAGCCTTTTGGCAACAATAAGGATTGCACAGAGCTGACAACGAACATCCCCTCATAGAAACCGCACAAAAAAAGCAGACGGGTTTTAATTGGTGGCAGAAACGGAACCAGTTCCCAGCGCCATCTGCTTCAACCGCGCGGAAAACGGGGAAAACAACAGAGTACTGTTTTTTCTTGCATAAAAAAAAGATTATTTTTTTAATTTTTTGAATTACTTATGAAAATTTAATTAAAATTTTTATTTAAAAAATAATAATAAGCGTCGGTGGCGCGGGAGCGCCACGCGCCGGTTTAGCCCCCCCAGCACCCTGCACACTATATTTAATTACTTATTATTTTAATTAAATAAATTATTGAAATCGGTTGTTTGGAAGTTTGAAAATTATATTTTTAAATATATTTAGTTTGATTTTACACTTTTTTTATTTTTGCCAAGTTCATTACGATTTATTAATCAATTAATTAATTAATTAATTAATTAATTAATTAATTAGTTCATTAATCAATTACGTTATAATAGCTGAGTTGCTTAAGAATATATTTATTTGTTTATAATTAAATTAACTAAAAAACCGTTACTCTAAACAACCATGCAGAATCTTTTTTCAATAAAAAAACCCAATTGCCAAGTTCAATTTACATTGTTTATTTCAAACAAATTACGCTTTAGTTTACACAGTTTCGAAAATAAATTAGGCTATTTTTTAATTTAATTCAAAAAAGTGGTAGACTAGCCTTGAAAAATGCTCTAAGAATGGAGCAGGAAAAAGGGGCGATTTTTCCCCGGGCGTATGTTTAGACAGAAAAGATGTTCTTTCGGCTGTTGGGCGTGTGGTGGAATAATGGCTTGGAAAAATAGTTTTGTGGGGTGTTTTTCCGTGATATTTTCTGTCTTTTCACCCTAAGACTACTCTGAGATGGGCATTATGTGGACTATAGGAAATTTGCATTTGGTTTGGCCAGCTGCTCACTAAATAAAAATTTCTACGATATGATAATGATTTGTTTATACATTGATCTACTCACACAGCACTGTTGCATTTTTTTTTAGTTTGATGAAATGTCAATTGAAAAAATCATACTCACAGCAATCTTTGACAAGCGCGAAATCGCCACTTTTTCAAATTTATAGTTGTTTCTTACACATACAAATATAACCTTCTAATTGAAAAAGTGGCGATTTCGCGCTTGTCAAAGATTGCTGTGAGTATGGCTTTTTCAATTGACATTTCATCAAACTAAAAAAATGCAACAGTGCTGTGTGACTAGATCAATGTATAAACAAATCATTATCATATCGTAGAAATTTTTATTTAGTGAGCAGCTGGCCAAACCAAATGCAAATTTCCTATAGTCCACATAATGTCCATCTCAGACTAGTCTACATCTTTTCTGTCTAAACATACGCCCGGGGAAAAATCGCCCCTTTTTCCTGCTCTATTCTTAGAGCATTTTTCAAGGCTAGTTATATATAAAACAAAATTAATTTATAATACGTAAATAATTTTAAAAAACATTGTGTTTTTATTATTACTGCATCAACATACGATATGGTGGAACAAAATTTTGTAAATTTTGTAAATTTTTAAAATTTTCCAATTTTCAAAAAAAATTATTTGTAAAAAATTTTGCACGACAACAAATCAAATAATTTGTTTCATATATTAAAACAAAATTAAAGTCTACAATGCTGTTTGGACAAAAAAATGAATATTTAATTTTCCAGGTTTTTTTGTTGTAAAATTGTCTTTTTAAAAGTAAACACAATGAAAAAATATATTTATATAAATATACTTAAATTATAGAAGTAAAAAGGACGGAGATTCGAAACTAAAAGTTTTACCAATCGCATATTCAGGCAAACAGGAATTTTGGGCTTTACCGCAATACAATCTCAGTATCTGTACCATATATAAAAATATGCACACAGTGACAAAAGAAATTTTTTTTTACCTGGCAAACAACAAACGCTTCAACATCAAATACCTGTGGTTTGATCAAGGTCACCTGTAAATTTTGTACTTGTTATTAACTTAATTTTAAGCGGTAAGAGTCAATAAGTTGATTTATATAATTGACAAATATTGATAGAGTCACTCACCTCACATATAAAAGTAAACAATTTTTTGTTTCTGCTTTCTATCGGCAAATTTTATGGCCAACTGCTATAATAATTTCGCTCCCCTCTTCTAATAGTAAAAGCGTACGAATTCTCCATAGATGAGAGTTATATAATTTTGGTCTCTCAATACATTTTTCAAAAAAAACTAACCTTGAAAAATTCTCTAAGAATAGAGCAGGAAAAAAGGGCGATTTTTCTCCGGGCGTATGTTTAGACAGAAAAGCTGTGGACTATTCTTAAATGATTGATGATAATGATTTGTTTATACATTTATCTAATCACACAGCTTTGTTGCATTTTTTTAGTCTGATGAAATGTTAATTAAAAAAATCATACTCACAGTAATCTTTGACAAGCGCACAATCGCCACTTTTTCAAATTTATAGTTGTTTCTTACACATACAAATACAGTCTTCTAATTGAAAAAGTGGCGATTTCGTGCTTGTCAAAGATTGTTGTGGGTATTATCTTTTCAATTAACATTTTATCAGACTGAAAAAAAGGAACAGTGCTGTGTGGTTAGATCAATGTATAAATGAATATGTATGTATGTATTAATGAATAAATCAATGTATTTGTATTTGTATGAACAAAATATTTGTATGCAAAGTGAGCAGCTGCTCAAGCTAAATGCAAATTTCCTTTAGTCCACATAATGTCCATCTCAGACTAGTCCACATCCTTTCTGCCAAACATAAGCCCGAAAAAAATCGCCCCTTTTTTCTGCTCTATTCTTAGAGTATTTTTCAAGGCTAGTCTATCACTTTTTTTAATTAAATTAAAAAATAGCCTAATTTATTTTCGAAACTGTGTAAACTAAAGCGTAATTTGTTTGAAATAAACAATGTAAATTGAACGTGGCAAATGGGTTTTTTATATGAAAAAAGATTCTGCAGAGTTGTTTAGAATTACGGTTTTTTAGTTAATTTAATCATAAACAAATAAATATATTCTTAAGGAACTTACGCTATTATAACGTAATTGATTAATGAACTAATTAATTAATTAATTAATTAATTAATTAATTAATTGATTAATAAATCGTAATGAACTTGGCAAAAATAAAAAAGTGTAAAATCAAACTAAATATATTTAAAAATATAATTTTCAAACTTCCAAACAACCGATTTCAATAATTTATTTAATTAAAATAATAAGTAATTAAATATAGTGTGCAGGGTGCTGGGGGGGCTAAACCGGCGCGTGGTGCTCCCGCGCCACCGACGCTTATTATTATTTTTTAAATAAAACTTTGAATTAATTTTGTCATCAGTAATGCAAGAATTTAAAAAAGTACTCTGTTGTTAATGCAAGAATTTAAAAAAGTACTCTGTTGTTTTCCCCGTTTTGAGCGCGGTTGAAGCAGATGGCGCTGGGAACTGGTTCCGTTTCTGCCACCAACTTTTGCGAAACCCGTCTGCTTTTTTTGTGCGGTTTCTATAAGAGAATGTAGGTTGTGAGAGCTATGCAATCCTTATTGTTGCCAAAATGCTGTTATTGTGCATTTGGGAGTTTTTACTTATGCGCTTTTTCAATTTTTTATTTTGATCAATAAATCAATAACAAGAACCTAAATGGAAAAAGTGCTTCCTAAGAAAGTTGCGTAATTCTTTCTTCTTTATAATGAGCCAAGTATTTATTTTTAATAAATCAGTAACGAATAAGGAATATCGCTTTTAAGCCCGATTCACACTGAGGTGGCAATGCCACCGGTGGCAATGCCACCGCCACCGGTGGGACTGCCACCGTGGCATTGCCGCCGCTAGGTTCACACTGGGGTGCCATTGCCACCGCTGAAGAGCATTTCGTCCGCGTGTAGAGCTAAGAAAATGTCGGTAACTTTTTTTACTTTTTACTCTTTTTTTACTTTTTACTCTTTTTCATTATTTTCCAGCTGTTTGCCCGGTTAATTCTGTCAATGTATGTTTTTCTCGCTTGTAGTAAAGTTCCGGACGGTTCCGAACTTGATCAGAAATTCATCCGAATCAATAGCCATATTTTTAAAAGTTTTATTTCTAAAAGGTGGTCGAAGAAACATTAACGAACTTAAAAGTTTTCTTTTTAATTTATATAAGTAAACGATTTTGTTTTTAAATTTTTTAATAACCCTGTTTTTAGATTGTTTACTCTTTTAACCTAAAGCCGCGCAATAAATTATATTAGAAACTGTGCGGCAGAAAAATTTGCAGATCTTTTATTAATGCATAAAAAATTGCAAATTCATATTCAAGCACTTTTCCATGCTATGTATGTACGTGTGTTTAAAATTCGTAAAAAGTACTTAAATTTTTTTTTAATAAAAGATCATTTTGTTTTTATTTGTTTTGCTAAACACGGTTTAGCTATATATTTTTTTCATTTATATGCAATTTACGCGTTTTCAGGCGTTTTTCTATTTACACCGCAATATTGTTTACCGGTTTTGCTTTTACAATCAAAACGTGTCTGTAAAAAGCGGAATATTTTCCTGGATTTTGTGAACAATGCCAGCGTTCGCCGGCGTTTGTTTTATGAGCGAGCTGCCACCGATGACGGAGTTGTGGAGAATGAACACAACAGCGGTGATGCCACCTCGCGGTGGCATTGCCACCTCAGTGTGAACGCTTCATATTTTTAACGTTGGACACAACAGCGGTGGCGATGCCACCGGTCGCATTGCCACCTCAGTGTGAACCGGGCTTCGTGAGGCAAAATCGCAGTAGGCGCCCCCGCGCCACCGATGATTGCAATTATTTTTTTGGAATAAAAAAATTAGAAGAAAAAGATTATGAACATAAATTACAAATTTTATCCATTCTCTCTGATTATAGTTGATGCGGTACCGCAGAGTTAAATCGCCGCGTGAACGATGAAAAAATATTGATTTTAAGATAATTAGAGTTAAATAGAAGAAGATGAACATAAATTACACTAAAAATATTCCAACGTTCTTTAATTATAGTGTGCACGGTGCTGTAGGGCTAAACCGCCGCGTGGCGTTCCCGCGCCACCGATGCTTATTATTATTTTTTAATAACACTTTGAAATAATTTTGTCATCAGTAATGCAAGAATTAAAAAAAGTACTTTGTTGTTTTCGCCATTTTTCGCGCGGTTGAAGCAGATGGCGCTGGGAACTGGTTTTCGTTTCCGCCACCAATTACAACCGAGCACCGTTTTCTGTTTTTTTGTGCGGTTTCTATGAGGGGATGTTCGTTGTCTGCTCTGTACAATCCTTATTGTTGCCAAAAGGCTGTTATTGTGCGGTTGGGAGTTTTTATTTTTCTATTTTTTTAAATATTTTATTTTGATCAATAAATCGACAACAAGGACCTAAATGAAAAAAATGGCTACTAAGAAATTTGCATAATTCTTTCTTCTTTTAAATGAGCCCATGCTTATTGCCATGCCCATGCCCATGGCAAAAAATGAAAAATTTTTGCTATAAAAGTCGCATACAAGTTCAAAAGTGCGACTTTTCTAGGAAAATTTTGTTCAGAAATTTATTGTACAGTCGGACATTCTCTTGTATTATATATTCTTGATATTATAGAGATCTATCATTAACCTGGAAGTTTTCTGGTTTAAAATATAAATTTTACGCATCGTATAAAATTAAAAACAGAGAAAACTATGCAGGACTAAGCCTAAGTAAAGTAAAAAATCTAAAAAAAATGGCACATAAACAAAAAGAAACAATATGTGATTTAAATCGAAAAAAACAAAAATTTTTTGACAAATAACATAATTCTATTTTAGTCATAAATACAATTTCTCAGTTTTACAAAAAAAACAGAGTATTTAATTTTTGAACAGCCTTTACAAACCATAAATGTATACATCAAAGTTGACTTTTTGCTTAACAAAACTCGAAACTGAAGGAAAAACAAGTAAAAAACCTAATTTTTGAATAAACAAAAAATTAGAAAAAAAAAAACATTATGTTAAAAAATGGGTTTCGCAAAAGCAAATACATCTTTAGAAAGCTTATGCTTTAAGATAAATGCATGTTCTTAGAAAGTGCGCTTTACGAAAGCAATCAATCAAAAAATCCACGAAAAAATGAACATAATTTAAAAAATCAGGTTAAAACTTGTTGTAATTGCCAAAATAAGATAATTGGAAAAGTCTTCGGTCTCACTGATATATTAAATTACCAATACTTTTCTTGTAATTAAGAAAACTTTATGTGTCGGTCAGAATAGTCATTAAGAAATCATAAACTTTAGTTTTCTGATAAGGAAACTAAGATGTTAAATATAGCTTTAACACATTCAACACAGTAAAAAGTTGATTTCAATTATTACTTAATGTTTTGTGATTAACCTGAATGATTTGGGTGTTTATTAATTACTAGAATAAATGTATTATTTGACTTCGGTTTATAAAAATGAAGCAGTTAACTTTAGAAACACTCCTGCAGATTCCTTTAGGAAATTTAATTTTACTGATATGAAACAAATATATGTTTTGATGTTTTAAAAATGATTCCAGTCTTAACGCTTTTGTAAAAAAATATTTTATACGCAAATTTTATTTAAAAATCTTCAAAGTTTCTGTCAAATTTAAAAGGTTTTAGTTTTAGGTTTTAGTTTTTTAAAATTGTTTAGATATATACATTCGAAAGTTTTTTATAGTGATATAGATACTGTAATATTATGCTTTAAAAGTGCAATTGGTGAATATGGGTTTTAAAAACTTCTTAAAATTCTTTGCCGTTTTTTTTCACCAAATTTCTTTGTATCGTCTAGTTTTCTAGCGGTTTTCTTTCTAAATTATGGTGATGAAATTTCGCCAGAAATTCTGGTTTTTTACCCATGTAACCCCAAATATATCAATTAAGAGACAAATATACTTTTAAATAACTTAAATTTTTAAAACCACTAAAGACGTAAAACTAAGGTTTTCCCGTTTTTTTGGTTTCATTATCTTTTATACGATTTTAAAATTAATTTTGCATTATTTTTTTATTTTTTTGATGTATTTTCAGTTAGATAAAAATGCCCTTTGACAAAGGAATAAAAAAAGTTGAGTTCATAGTTAAGTGGAAAGCGCTAAAAAATACATTCTCTTTAGAAAAAAATAGCTTCTGCATTACTAACTTCTTCCAAAAATATATTCCAGTAAAATATCTTCGGAAACGCTAACCTTTCACTCATTTTTAACACATAATTTAAACGCATAACGCAAACGAATTTTTAGAAACCAATTACATAATATTGTTGGATTTTTATGTGATGCAATGAAAAAAGAAGAGCTATAAGATCTCATTGATTGATTGTACAGACACATAAAAGAATTTGTGCCTATTTTTCTTTCATATCGGAAATTAAAAAAAAAACATAACGCAAAAGTCTTGCAGTATGTCGTTTTAAACTTGTGAAAACCAATTGCTGTCATCTCATTTATTTATTTCAAAACCAATAACCACAAATTTTGCATAATAACATTGTAATTTCTAAATAAAGGTAAACTTTTTATTGAGTCTTTTTGTAACATTAAAACAAAAAATACTTTCAAATGATCAAAAAATTGAAATTTACTATTCGTTTCGACGTTTTCCAGCTGTATATTTTTTAATGGTGGATAAAATTGTAAATTTATGGCAAGAATAATCGAAAGTGGGAGACGGGTTAGTGTTTTTTTTTCAAAACAATTTTAAAACAAAAAGAAGGCCAAAAAACAAAAAAATCTTGTTTATTTTTGACAGAAAGCATCCAAAAATAACTAAGCCAATCGAGTTGTTTTTTAAGGCTTTATAATGCGCCAAATGTCTTGTTTTTCACACTCCCACACCTTCAACGATAGTAAAAAAATTGAAAACATTATAATAATCCTCAAAAAAATCAAATTTTTTTATTAAAGTTCTTAATCGTTTGAATTTTTACGAAAATAGTTCATAAAAAGTATACAAAAGTTTACTTCTGTCTTTATTGAATGTCATATCCTGTGAAACGTTGACTAGAAAACTTACTATAGAGCTTCATTTATACTACGTTGTTTTAACAATAAAAATCCTAAATATCTCTCTATTCGTGCTTATAAAAAGTATATGTAAGGTCTTTGTTAGAGTCGTGTACACCAGTATTTAATCCATAGAAATAAAGTACAGAAATTTTTCACTACGCGCTTATGTCAAAAATGCCGCAGTCTCTACAAAAATTACAACCACCGTCTCGAAATTTTTAAAATTGAAACTTTGGAACAACGCCGCTTAAAAATTGATCTTTGTATGGTATTTAAAATTGTAATTAATCGAGTAGATTTACAATTTGAAAAATTTTTAGTCTCAAATTAACTAATTATAAATTACAAGGACATAATTTAAAACTTCGTTATTCTGAAAACTATAAATTAAATTGTAGAAAGTTTTCATTTTCACAAAGAATAATAAAAAGCTGGAACTGATTGGGAAAAATGTCGTAACCTCAAAATCACTAAGGACTTTTAACAAGTGTTTATATAGTATGGACTTAAGAAATTTTATTTTAACCAAGTACTAAGCTTTTATTTTATTTAGGGAGTAACTAAGCGTGCGCTTTGTCTCTTCTTTGCTCGCCTAATTTGTCATTCGTGTTGTATTTTTATATCACATGTTTTGAAAAATAAACTTTTTAATTTGATTTGATTTGAAAAATAATAAAAATGTTGCAGAAACATTTAATTATTTGCATCAACAATAATATTTTATAACAAAAAATTGCTGCTTAAAGCATTAAAGTCAATGCAAACACAATAATATCGCTGTGTTTTATTTTCCATAAGAAAAATTTACATTGTAACTAAACAAAAATGTATTTTGTTACAAAATATTATTCAATAAAACAAAAGATAATAAAACAAACCGACAATTCGAAACTTTTATTTTTATTCTAATATAGTAAAGTCCGAAGCGCGCTAATTAGATGATAAATATAATCTTTTCTGCGTTGCAATGGACACATATAAGTTTCCAAAAATGTTATCATCTACTGCTTATATTTTTATTATTGACTATAAATTCACATGTTCAAATAAAACTCAGCTTTAAAAACAAAAAAAATTGCATGATTCAGTTTTATGTAAAATAGCTTTTGATAAGGGACTGAGGAATCAGTCCGAAACATATCGGTTTAAAATAAAATCAACAGCATTTCCTTTAACTACATTATACACAATCAAATCGGCTATTTTTGATTCAGTTTAGTTTAAAATTAACGC